>JAOANR010000009.1:33519503-33746417 GCA_030278955.1 Hygrophila difformis | reverse complement strand
AAGAAGAGTTTACAATCTTCCCTATTCAAAATCCAAGTTCTTGCATACAAGGTTTAGTATCTTGTGTATTCATTAGAAAATTGTGAACTTGAACTCAAATGAAACTCGATAATTGATATACAACCACTTAGGCTTCAGCTAGATGTGGTGGACTTTAAATCATGCCTGAGCACTCTCCAAGTAAATCTAATTTGCAATGTCATTGAAAATGAACTTACAAAACGTTTTATCAGAAAAAAAGTTGTGATCGATCCGTGTGTTATGAGATCATCTCAATCTCCAGTGTTTTGACATATCATGTTGCTGCTACAGATGTTTTACAAGCAGGCAAAGAAAACAAATCAATGTTGCACCATTTTGTAAATGCTTCTGTGGCAAAAGGGTTGATCTATCATGCGCCTTCGCTGCACGGAGTTGTTTATATCATATATACACACATAATACTTAATATATACTGATTGATTGCATTGTATGGGCTAAATCTGGGACATTGTTGTGTTGCTGTGTTGAGTGGTTCCACTGTGATTCCAGTTTTTAATCTTCTTATGGGTTGGTTGAGATTGAAATGGATGTCATGTTATCTGGCATCGAATAAATCTTATTCAGTTTGCAGCTTTGCTTTCTACGTTCCCTATATTTTTTATTTCCCCACTTAAGTTTATTCTTTCATAAGCATATCCTGTCTTTTTAGAGTTTTGGTTTTAAACACGAATGCTAAGGTCTTGTTTGATCTTATGAAACATCTTATTAGCTCTTATCACTTACCCCGCTCTGTCCAATTTACATTGCGGTATTTGATTTATAAAAAAAATTTACATTCGTATTTGATTTCGAATTCTTTTTATAATGTTCATTGTTCAATTTTTGATTGAGTTTTTTATTGGATCAAATTATATAAGGAGAAAGCATAGAGAAAACATAGTTTTTTTTTTTTGGTGAAAACATAGTTAAATAAGATGTTGGAATGATCTAATTATGTAAATAAAAACAATATTTTTAATATGTGTACACAATTTGAGTTGTTAATAATAAGAAGAAAAGGGTTGAATTGTTTTTTTTGGTGACACAGCCTGAAGAGGCTAGCAAAGAGAAAACAAAAAAGAAGAGTAGCAAAGGAGGAAAGAAATACAAAAAATGAAATTCACATCAATGCAAGCGAGGGTATAGAGTCCCGCTTGCATCCTTTTCCAATAGCACAAGAACTACGTCCGGAGGGTAAGCCCAAGTCGTGAAGAACTCTTCCATGCGGGCCGCTTTCTTGGCGATCGCATCGGCCACTTGATTGCCTTCCCGGTGAACATGACGAACCACACAAGAAGTCATCCTACCAATCTCCAACTTAATGTCATTGATCAAAGGCCACAAAGAGTGCAGAGGATGAGCTGCTCCAAGAAGTCGCACAACCTCGACGGAGTCCACGTAACAACAAGCCACCCGCACACCACAAGTCCAAGCCAGACTCAATCCATGCCATAGCGCAAGAAGCTCCACTTCAACTATGGGACGACGCCCCAGTTGGCCACCACAGCCGCTGATCCATGCACCCTCAGATTGCTGCAAAACTGCCCCAAAGCCCGAGGCACCTTCACTAGCCAAAACACATCCGTCAGTGTGCAAAAGAACTCCCCGGATCGAGGCCTCTCTCCAAGAAACCATTCTCGGCAGCCCTGAACGAGGCAACCGACGCCCAACATCTTCCAAAGCTGTCGAAGATTGGAGGCTTGCTATAACAATGCATCTACACGTAAGGATTTACCTTCAAAAATCCGATTGTTGCGTTCACGCCACAAGGTCCAGAGCATAGCAGCACCATAATTGCGCCAAAACCACTCCAGCCAATGTCTGGAATCGTCCATATGAATATGCGCAAGGCTTCAAACTGGTAGCTACCCCATCGACTCCAAACAACCCTCGCCCAGTGACAGAAGATTATGGCGTGTTTCCAATCATCCACATATTGGCCACATATCGTACATAATGGCGAGCTAGACAAGTTCCTACGATATCGCAATGCATTACAAGGGAGAGCCTCATGCCCGATCAACCATAGGAAAACCCCAATCTTTTCCGGAATGCTACTCTTCCACATCCAAGACCAACCAGTAGATGGTGCCACCTCGCCAAGAAGCCAACAAGAGCCTGATTTGACAGAATACACGCCACTGGTATGACCCCTCTAATGTAATGTATCCTGAACCATTTCAGAAATATGTGGAACAGGCGCATCAAGTATAGCACTTCGGACCTCTGCTGGGAGCCAAGAATAAAGTTCCGAGAGATGCCATTTACCCCCTGAATGACATCCTTGATAGTGAGGTTAACATCACAAAAATGTACAAAAGGAACGCTATCGGCCAGACATCGCCCCTTCCACCACGGAGTGTACCATAACGAGCTGTCACCATTCCCAATGCGAACTCCATAACCACTCTTGAACATGTCGGCAACTTTGATGAGCATTTTCCATGTTTTGGTGCCACGGTAATGCTCCTGGGGCAAACCACCATCGCGACATCCATATTTATCTCGAAGAGCTTTAACCCATAGCTTATCAGGCTTCATATGAAAATCCCAGACAAGCTTGCCGAGTAAGGCCAAATTCATGATCCGAACCTCCCTAAGACCGAGACCTCCAAATTTCCGAGGCCGTGTAAGTTTCTCCCAACTTATGAGGTGCAACCCTTTCCCTTCATTCCCCTTCCATATCCATTTCCTAGTCAGCTTATCAATGGCCGAAGACACTCCTTTAGGTAACAAATGGATTTGCATCGAGTAGACAGGGATTGAAGCTAGGACCGATCTAGCAAGTGTTGTACGACTAGCACGGTTTAATAGAATGGCTGCCCATGACGAAAGCTTGCTCTCAAGGCGGCGGATGAGACCATCAAAATGAATAATCTTGGTACGCCCATGAATAATAGGGAAGCCAAGATATTTTCCAAGCTCAGGAACAATTTTAATGCCCAGATATTGATCAAGCCATCCCTTCTCAAGAGGAGTCGCCGATGGTGAGCAAATAGCAGTAAACTTGGAGGGGTTCATGTGCAAGCTGGATCTCGACCCGAATCTATTAAGGACTTCCTCCATACATTGGATACTGCCCTCATCAAGTTCAGAGCAGAATATAATATCGTCGGCAAACATTAGATGTGATATTCCCAATCCTCCAGGCCGAAGTGACAAAGGCTTCCAGCGCCCAAGGGAAACTTCCTCAAGGATAGTCAAAGAGAGTTTCTCCATAACGATAACGAATAAATATGGTGAAAGAGGATCCCCTTGGCGTAATCCTCTACCCCCTTAATATTACCAACTGGTTTTCCATTCCACAGGATGGAAAAGCTAGAAGATGTAACGCATGCCTTGATCAAATTCTTGCAAGCAACAGGAAGATCCAACTCGGTCAAGCAAAGATCTAGAAATTCCCAACTGACAGAATCAAAGGCCTTGGCTAGATCAATTTGATGATGGTTGCTTTCTTTCCGATCCTTGAACTTTCAAGGCCTGCGACCAGCTCCTGTAATAATACCCCATTGTCCGAAGTTCCCCTCCCTGGCAGAAAGGCAGACTGGAAAGGCCCGATCACGTCCGACAAGATAGGTCTCATTCTTTGCACTAACATTTTAGTAATGATTTTGAAAGAAACATTGCACAGTGTTAGAGGGCGAAATTGAGTGAGGGAATTCGGGACATCCACCTTTGGGAGAAGGCACATATAACCGTGAGCCATCCCCTCAGGGATCCGGCAAGTAACTACAGCTTCCTTAACCATGTTCACAATCGGAGCCTGAAGCAACTCCCAATATTCCTTAAAAAATGCCGCAGGGAAACCATCAAGCCCTGGAGCAGAAGGATTTCATAGAAGCCAAAGCTTGGAAAATCACCTCATCAGTCACCTCTCCTTCCAGCCGATGGTGATGTAGCACGGTGAGAGGAGAGAGTGGTGGAATAGCACGCCAACGGGAGTAGATGGCCGGCCAGCAAACATGCTGGTGAAATGTTCAATGGCCCGTTGCTCCAGTATAACCTGGTCGTCCTCCCAACTACCATCATCTCGCTGAAGGCTATAAGTTTTGCCTCTCCTCCTATGAACCTTCGTCCGGGCATGGAAATATTTTGTGTTCCGGTCCCCTGCCTTAACCCATAGATCCCTTGATTTTTGAAACCATAACAATTCATCTTGCAGCAAGACCTCCTCCAATTCTTTCTTCAATTCAGCTTCCTTCCGTTTCAACCAAGCAGAGTCTACATGCAATAAGCACTTCTCAATCCCTGCTATACGATTCTTCAATTTCCTCTTACGGTCCCTGATATTCCCGAACTTCTCCTTGTTAAATTGCAAAGAATATTCTTGGACTTTCTGCAATTGAGATGACAGTCGTGTGCCTCCAGAAGCAAGAGCTTGATGCACAACATCTTTATATTCACCGTGAGTTTTCCAAGCAGCTTCCCACCGAAATGGTCGAGACCCAACAAACATAGTTTTGTCCCCACAAACTAATTTCAACGGAGCATGATCCGATCCAGTCCTAGGAAGGTGGATAACACGACCTTCTCCAAACAAATCCGTCCAAGAGAGATTGGCGAGGCCTCTATCAAGCCTCTTGCTAATCCGTCGACCTTCACCCGCCATACGAGTCCAAGTGAATTCCGGACCAATAGTGTTGAGACTCACCAAGTGGCATGCATCTAGCGTCTCCCGAAACTCCAGGGATCGGTCCGCCAGGAAGACACCACCAAGGACTTCCTCTTGTGAGGTAATTTCATTCTAATCCCCCATAATACACCATGGACCCTCAATAGCTGAAGCCAATAGCTGCAGATCAGTCCAATTATTGCGACTACGTTCGTAATTAGGGTCTGCATAGATTGCACTAAAGGTCCATGTAATGGTCCCCTAGTAAGAGCAATGGATGTCATGCGAGGACGCACATCAACTATAGCAACTTGACAGTTTATGTTGTTGGCCACTAACACCCATAAGCCGCCACCCATCCCCATGCACTCCTGGATAATGACCGGAATAAACCCCATTCAAGCGAAAAAAGGTCTAAGCCGGCTAAAGGATCCGTCCGGTTCCAGAACACAAAATATCCGGGCGGTGATCCCTCAACAACTCACCCACCCAGCGCTGAGCCGTACGACTCATAATGCCACACATATTCAAAGTAATGATAGTAAATTCCTTAAAATCCATAAAATAACAATGGGAAAAAACGAACCTCATGATAAACCCTAGTCCGAATGCATGCTATTATCATCAACATCCACCCATACATCGCCATCTCTTGAATCAATACTAGCACCTCTCGCCTTGAGTGCATCCGGATGATCAGGTCCCAGGGTAAGAAGCAATCTTCCCCCGACAGAGGCAAATCCCCGGCGATCTACACCCTCGTCATAATCAACAAACTCTGTATCAGAAGTATCAGTGACTCTCATCCGCTTTTGTCGCAACCCCCCAGAATGTTGGGCCACAACTAACTGAGATCCGTGGCCGATATTTGGGGGCTCGACTTCCTTTCCGTGACTCAACACAGAACGGCTCGTCTCCCCTTTCTCCATCACATGCGACGAGTTAACTTCATTTAGCTGAGTTTTCCCAACTCCACTAGCCTCTGGCCGTGGATTCTTAGGCTCTGAGTTTACATCCTTGGGTTTCCCTTCTTGCTGATTCCCATGCAAAGTTTCACGTGGCTTGCGAGGTTTTCTGTTACGACGACGAACCACGATAAGCTAATCACCATACGCAGGTTCCGGGTTAGGATGGGCATGTTCTGTGGTCATAGAGACGTCCACTGCAGGTGTAGCACTGGAAGTCTCATGAACTGTTTCAGGCTCTTTCGGTGCGACAACATTCTCCTCGTTAACTGCTGTGTCTGCCTCGGTAGGACACGGTGCATGAGGGCAATCCCGCGCAAAGTGACCATATCGACCGCATTGAGTGCAAATTAGATGAAGACCCTCATAGGAAATAAGGATCCATTTATCATTAACCAAAAGTTTCCCAACAACGGGTTTAGTGAGATCCAAGGCTACACAAACCCTCGCGAAACGACCTTTAGAAGTGTCGGATGTAGAAGCATCAAACTTGATAACATCCCCCAGATCCGAAGCCAAAGCCCAAAGAATATCCTCCCTATAGTGATTCATAGGCAGTCCGTTAAACCGCGCCCACACAAGCGTTTTGTTGACTTGTGTGGCGGCTGGATCAAAGGTTCTCGTCCAAGGCATAACGGCCAAATAGTGGTCAAACAACATCCAAGGTCCACCATTGATGACAGTTTCCCGATCATCCAAGGATGAAAACCAAACAATATAACACCCATGTCCGACGTCAATAAGCGTCATGTCCCCTTTCGGTTTCCACATCCTTTTCAACCTATCTTGAAGCACAAGATATCCCACATTCATTCCCAAAAGCTTGACGACGAGGGCTGATTCCCAAGGCCGACTGGCCTCCTCCTCGATCTCCTCCGAGATAACAAACCTAGGCACAGCAGGATTCCCATCGACATAACTTTTGGTAATCAACTTTTCTGCCAACAGATCTCGACGTTGCGGGCGCGGCGGAGGCACAGCCTCTCCTTGCTTGAGAATCTCGGCGAAAGACACGACCTTTCCACCCGGGTCGTGCTGTGCATGAGCGGAAGTTGGTGGAGTCGGCGGACGAGGCGTAACCCTAGGCGAGACCATGTTTTAAATATTTGTTAAATTATTGAAAAATGACTTATTTTTAGGGTTGAATTGTTTGTAAGGGCATTTATTATCTCTTATTTTCTAATTGGATATAAAGTTTTGTCAATAAGTTTATATCGAAAAATTTATGAGAGTTTTTTATCATTTATTTTTCTAATAATAAATCAGATTTACAAGATTATTTTTTCGTGGTGGCTGATACCAAATGTATCAAATGCAGTTGGTCTGAGTGGTACGAGCTCTGGTAGTTTAAGTAAAGTTTTTGGGTTTGAGTATTTGTGTATGTAGAATTCTATTTTGGGAGAGACAACCCTTCAATGCCACCATATCTGATATACACCCAAAAAAAATAAGTAACACAGATTTAGCTATAAGTACAATTTTTAATTTATCTAATATGGAAGCATTTGTATTTTGTGTAAAAGAGAATTTAAGAAGTACTTACAGATTTAGCCATAAGTATCATTCTGGTTTTATGTAGCTAGTATGGAAGTCGTAAACCGGGTTCGGTTATTGTGCGACTAAAAAATCCGCAGCACATCAAGGTGACGATCTCAACCGTTCATTTAAAATCCAAGGATTGTAAATGAAAAAGAGTATAATTGTCATAATGAAATCATAACCCTATATTTAGTATGTTATCATATCTAATACTTGGTAAATTATATCAAAGATTTGGTAACCGTATCTAATATTTCAAATAATATTTGGTAACAAATCTATTTAGGTGAATACCAGGGTATCCCCAGGCCTCATTGGACGCAAGACTAATCCCTCGAGGATCTGCAAGGGCAATTAAGGGCGCCTCTCCCAAAGCAGTTTTTTGCATACACAAGGCTCGAACTCGAAACCTTGCTTAAGCGACTAGAGCCCCATCCACTCAAGCCAACTGCTGTTGGTTGGTAAGAAATCTATTAATCCATCATTTCAGCAATGCTACAAAAAAATAATTCTGTGATGCTATGAAAAATATTACATGATGAATTCAGCGACAGTGCATAGCAATAATTCAGCGACACAATCAAAAAGAATTCAGCGATGCTACCAAAATACAATTCCGTGGTGCTACCAAAAACAATTCAGTGATGCTATCAAAATAATTTAGGGACACTACCTAGAAGTATTCAACGACCATGCCTAGTAGAATTCAGCGACACAATCGAGAAGAATTCAGCGATGCTACCAAAATACGATTCCGCGGTGCTACCAAAAATAATTTAGTGATGCTATCAAATATATTTCACCGACTGTATGTATAGGAATTCAGCGACCATACCTAGAAGAATTCAGCGACACTAGCAAGAAGAATTCAGCGACTTTGCAAAGAAGAATTCAGTGATGCTACGAAATACAATGCAGCGATGATACCAAAAATAATTCAGCGACGTTTTCATGAACAAGTCAGCGACCTCATCAAGAACAATTCAGCGATGCTATTAATTCAGCGACTTTTCATCGGCAAATTCAGCGACTCAACTATGAACATTTCGGGTACGTTTTCATGAACAATTCAACGACTGTATTTAAAAATATTTCAGCGACGTATATCTATGTATAACAACATAATTAAATAAATTGGAGGGTAATATAATATCGATCTTTGAAATGCAGAGAAGAAGAATAAAATGTAATATCCTTAAATGTATAAAACAAAATTATGTCTTGCCAATTTACTATTTTACCCTTTGAATTAATCTGAACCATTGAAATTTAAAATGAATGAACGGTTGAGATTTGCCTAAGTACGTACTGCGGATTTGGGCCTCTGCACCCTAACTTCTGCGTCGTAAACCTAGGTACATTTCTTTCTTTCTTTGAATAACAGGCTACACTGGATTTATAAGTAATCCATTAAGGATTTGCATGGGCAATAAAGGACGCATCTCCTAAACAAGTTTTTAACATACGTAGGACTCGATTACTGTAATCTTTACTACTATCATTTAAAGAAATTCGTAAAGTTTCTTAATTATGGTTTTTATGGGAACGCCAATTCTTTGGGTAAATCAATAAAACTTGAACCAATGATGATTAGCTTTTATTTTTTCCTGTTGTGGTAGTCGTTTTTGCTATAAAAATTTGGGCTAGGTCCATTTTAAATCTAGCGTCGCCTTGTTTCTATGTCCAAATAGGTTCTCACTATTTTTCACATAACTTTTATTTTTTGCATTATACATAGCCCTGTTTAGAACTGTAAATAGAACAAATAGTTCGTGAGCTGAGTTCGTTTCGACACGTGTTCGTTCGTTAACAGCTCGTTCGGTAAGTTAAATGAACCGAGCTCAAACACATAATTTGGTTTGTTTGTTCGTTCGTTAAATACGCGAACAGTTCGGAATTCTTTTCTAATGGAATATATTATAAAAAAATAAATATTTTATCTAGTTGTTCTTTCCATTTTTTTTATTTTTATTAATTTCACATTTCTCTCATAAATTATATTACAATATACATTACATTTTCACACCTAATTTAATTCTAAAATAAATAAATTTATTAATAAAATAAATGGTTCGTTAACTGAGCTCGGCTAGGCTCGTGTTCGTTCATTATTAGCTCGTTCGTAAGGTTAAACGAACCGAGCTCAAACATGAAAATTGGCTCGTTAAGATTTTTGGCTCGGTTCGTGTTCGTTCGTTAAGCTTAACGAACAGAGCTCAAACACTTGAAGCTCGGTTCGGTTCGGTTCGTTTACAGCTCTAGCCCTGTTCTGTTTGGATTGGCTTTTGGACAGGTGCTTTGCTTCTGCCAAAAGCACTTCGTAGAATAGATGTGTTTGTTTAGACTTTTGAAAAAAACAAAAAGCACCTCCAAAAGCTAAAAAAGTATTTCTTGGAGAAGCAGTTCAAGTGTGCTTCTCCCTAAAGCTGAAGCCAAAAGCACATAGTAATGTGGAAAAAGTCTTAAATGCCCCTATTACTTAATAGTATAAATTACACTTTAAATATATCTTATTCCCATATAAAACGCATGTCCTTTTTGGTAATTATCACATTCCAAAAGCACTTTTAATTTTTACTCATCCGACATATTTTAAAAAAGCTGCTTTTCAAGAATTTTATCCAAAAATAAAAGTTGCATGCATTTGCTTTTTACTTCTGCTTCTGCTTCTACTTTTGCTTTCTGTTTTTTTAGAAGCCCATCCAAATGGGCCCGTAGTGCAGTAGTGCTTAGGCCTTGTTTGGAATGGCTTTACAAATGTACTTTTAGCTTTTGCTTTTTACTAAAAGCATTTTTGATGGAAAAATAGTACTATTTGGTTTGGCTTTTTTGAAAAAAAATAAAAGCACCTCGAAAAGCTGCAAAAATGTTTCTGGGAGAAGCATCTCTGGGTGGGCTGCTCCGAAAAGCAGAAGCCAAAAACACCTAGTAATGTATGCAAAGTCTTAAATGCCCCCATTAATATATTTACATTATACTCTAAATATGTACTGTTCTCATAAGTAGCATGTACTTTTTTGTAATTATAACATTCCAAAAGCACTTTTTACTTTACATTCAAACATATATTTTTTAAAAAATATAGCTTTTCAAACATTCCACCCAAATACAAAAGTTACCTGCTTTTGACTTTCACTTTTGATTCTGCTTTTTTCAAAAGCCAATCCAAACGACCCTTAATACTTTCTTACTAAGCTTTTTTAGGTGAATACCAGGATATCCCCAAACTTCATGATTTATTATTTGGAGGGAATTCTACTACTCAAGAATCTCACATTTTATTTATGTCCTAATTCAATAACGAATTTAAAAATCGAAAAACTAATAATAATAAATAGTGAAAAACTACTAGAAAAAGGGCATAGTTAATGAAATCTTGCTTGTTCTTCACTGAGAACTTGGGTACGGCCGTACGGGGTAGATTTTTTGTTTTGATGGGGTTTTCCAAAATTTGAAAGCGAGAGGTCATTTCTTTAGTCATTGTACTTACTTGAGCCGGATGAAAAGAAACTTTCATGTCCGATTTGGATGGGTGGGGGGAGATCTTAGTCTATGATCCTATCCCAAATTTTCTTTTGCTAGGCCCATAACAGAAAAATCACTTTCTTGCGATTACGAGATCCAGTCTTGGAAGTACAACATCCCGCTTTTTTTTTTTTACTACCCAGGGCTTCGAGACGTTTCGCAATCGAGAGTCTACTAGTGCAGGTGCTATTCGAGAAAAAATAGCCGATCTAGATTTATGACTTATTCTAGATAACTCGTTGGTAGAATGGTAATAATAAGGGGAAGAAAGGGCCCACGAGGAATGAATAGGAAGATCGAAGGGCTGGAAGAAGAAAGGATTTTGTGATTAGACGTATGGAATTGGCTAAGCATTTTCTTCGAACAAATATAGAACCACAATGGATGATTTTGTGTTTATTAACAGTTCTTCCTCCTGAATTAAGACCCTTCATTCAGATAGTCGGGGGAAAATTAATGAGCTCGGATATTAATGAACTCTATAGAAGAGTTATCTATCGGAACAATACACCTACCGATCTATTAAGAACAAGTAGATCTACACCTGGGGAATTAGTAATGTATCAGGAAAGATTGGTACAAGAAGCCGTGGATACACTTCTTAATAATGGAATCCGCGGATAACCAATGAGGGATGGTCATAATAAAGTTTACAAATCACTTTCCAGATGTAATCGAGGGCAAAGAGGGAAGATTTCGGGAGACTCTGCTTGGCAAATGGGTCAATTATTCAGGGCGTTCCGTCATTGTCGTGGTCCTTCACTCTCATTAAATCGGTGTGGATAGCCACGCGAAATAGCAATAGAACTTTTTCAGACATTTGTAATCCGTGGACTAATTCATCAACATTTTGCTTTGAACATAGAAGTTATGCAGGGGCATCCTGTATTGCTGAATAGAGCACCACTCTGAATAAATTAGGCAAATATGCATTCCAGCTTGTTTTAATGGAAGGGCACGCTATTGGTTTACATCCATTAGTTTGTAAGGGATTCAATGTAGATTTGGATGGAGATCAAACAGTAATTCATGTACCTCTATCCTTGGAGGCTCAAGTTGAGGCTCGTTTGGTTATGTTTTCTAATATTAATTTTTGTTTCCAGCGATTGGAGACCTCATTTTCCTACCAACTCAAGATATGCTTATTGGACTGTATATATTAACGGGGGGAATCGTAGAGGTATTTGTGTAAAGAGGTACTCCCTCCGTTTTTTTTAAATAAAGTTTACGTCTGCATAGTAATTACTATTCATTGAGTAGATCTAATTCAACTTTTTAACACAATTATATAAGATAAATTATTGTCAAGTGAGATCTTGTTGGATTCGTCTAATCACATAGATTTAGAATATCAAATTTTTATAATTTTTACTTTTATACAATTTGAGATACTAAGCATTAAAAATGTGTATTGGATTGCGTGGAAAACATGAAGTGTAAACTTAAAAAAAAAAACGAAGGAAGTATAATCCATGGAATCACATAAACTATCAAAATAAAAGAATTAACAATAAGAACCATGTGTATATAAAAGAACCCCTTAAAAAAAAAATCATATGATGCCATAAGAGCTTATTGGCATAAATGAATCAATTTAAATAGTCCGTGTTCTCCAGTGTCAATTGGAACAACGACCTATTGCTTCAATAGAAACTCCGATCGAGGTTCACTATGAATCTTTAGGCACTTATTATGAGATTTATGGACACTATCTAATAGTAAGAAGCATAAAATAGACATTCTTTTTTATACATTCGAGACTGTAGGTTCTATTTTGCTTTATCGAGAAATCTAAGAAACCATACATGAGTTTTCTCATACCTTTTACGAAAAGCTTGGCAAGGCCGAGGATAATTCTCTAAATAAAAAGAAAATTTACTTCAGTGTATCATTTATGATTTTTTAGTATTCACGATAGGAAAAAGACAACTTACTTATAAGGTTTGGGACCCTGGTGCTCCTAGGAGCAGCACTCGTTTTTGTGGTCTAGCCCGAGGGGTTCGCCGGCATTCCGAGCGGATAGCTTTCTTGATTGGAGGCGCCTTTCTTTTTTTAGCTTAATGTAAGCCCTTGTCCTGGTTCGGGTTCAGTGCCTCCATTTTTTTTTTGTCTTTTCACTTTCTCACTAAGCTTAACTAGGACAATTTGTTTATTTTTTTTATTTCACGTAATACATCAATGTGTGGGGCATGTATAAAACGGAAAATGATCACTTTGCTATATTTTTTTATTAAATTATATTGTACATTACACTTAATTTTTTAAACTTTATAGTAAGAATTTAATAGTATAAATTTTGTATTTTAAAACCAATACATAGGTGATATTCATACTTGTTTCACCGTAGAAATTTCGAGGCTTGAAACCTCTATTTGATTGATTAAGACTGAGAAGATTACAAAGTACGGAATGGAATTACATGAATTTAAACAAAGCTGTAAACAATGCTGTAAAGAAATTGCAGAAAGAACGACGAAAAGGAAATTGCAGGAAAGAACTTGCAGAAAGCGAAAGAGAATTAAATGCAATCTCTGTGAGATGTGTTGAGATGTCCTGCAAAATGAATCGTCTTTCCATACTTGTACAGGACGATGTGTAACCGCTCATGTAACCGCCCAAATACCACGTCTTCTCAGTCTTCAACCTCCGCTCTTCTTCAGGCTCCACACAGACCATGAGTCGGCTTCAACCCAAAAATAAATCCCATTGGGCCCACTATGGATTGGGCTCAATTTATCATTTTTTGATTTTATGGGTTAACAGATTGCCCCCCTCGCGCAATTTGTCTGATTAGGGCCTTTAAAGCCTTTGAAGACAAATATGTGCGTACAATTCAGGCCTGGCCCATTTAATCCAGTAGATCCCAGGCCGCCACTCAGGAGGCTCCACGCCGCCACTGAGTGTGCTCCAAGCCGCCACTGAGTGTGTCTCTGGCGTCTCTTTGATCTGCCTCAACATCGATACTTGGCTGCCTGCATTACGGTCTCAGACGCCTCAAGAACTCAGTCCAGCTGCCACAAAGGGCTTCCAGGCCGCCACAAAGGGCAGTCCAGGCCGCCACTCCAGCTCTTTCTGGCCGCCATTTCTACTTGTGATGGCGTGCACGTATGAATCTTGTTATTCAATAACCTAGATAATCCATAGGCTCACCAACTTGTCTTGGCCGCCATCTGAGACGCTCCAGCCGCCATGAAGAGGGCTCCGACCGCCACTTAATACCTCTTGGCCGCCACTCTAGGCCCTAGGGCCGCCATCCAAGGCACTTCGGCCGCCACAAGTGAACTTTCAGCCGCCACTCACCCTTTCTTGGCCGCCACTTGTGCTTGTAATGGCGTCTCATGTTTGAATCTTGTTGTGTAATAACTTAGATAACCCTAGTCTCACCAACTTGCTTTGACCGCCACCTGAGACACTCCGACCGCCATGACGAGGGCTTCGGCCACCATATTACGCTTCTTGACCGCCACCGAGAACCCTTCGGCCGCCAACAACGTGTACAGAAGCAGCCGCCATCGAAGCCTACTCGACCGCCGCCAGAACCTTCCAGCCGCCACAAGGGACTGCCCGGCCGCCATTCGTAGCCTCTTGGCCGCCATCCATAGCCTCTCGGCCGCCACCGAGGACCCTTCGGCCGCCAACAACGAGTAAAGAAGCAGCCGCCATCGAAGCCTACTCGACCGCCGCCAGGAACCTTCCAGCCGCCACAAGGGACTGCCCGGCCGCCATTCGTAGCCTCTTGGCCGCCATCCATAGCCTCTCGGCCGCCACCGAGGACCCTTTGGCTGCCAACAACGAGTAAAGAAGCAGCCGCCATCGAAGCCTACTCGACCGCCGCCAGGAACCTTCCAGCCACCACCTAGGGAGCTTCGGCCTCTATTCCCTCGTCATTTTGGTTTTATTGCCATATTGTTTCCATGGCTATATTTTGTGTATTAATTTTTTTTTTTTAAATTAATATTATTATTTTATTTTTTTAATTTTTAATTTATTATTATTATTTTACCCGGCCTCCAAGGCCGCCGTCAATGGCCTTCTAGGACCACTATCCTGGGAATTTGCCACCATCTTTGGTCCATCTTCATCTCTACTGGGTCTCACTTCCTTGAAATGAGTCTCGTATGTAGGCCGACGCTTCTCTTCCTGTTCCTCTAGGAATTTTTCCAAGCGGGCCGCTCTCTCGGCCAGTTGGGCAAGATTACTTGCATCATGCACAATTAAATGTACTTTTAGTCTAGGCAACATATTAGATACTGCTATGTTGGCTATTTCCTTCTCAGGAATTGCCATAGTACATCGGCCCTTAAGCCGCTGTAACCTGTTAATGAAGATACTTGCCGTCTCATCGGCATACTGTCTTGCATTAGTCAAGTCTGCGAGGCACCTGAGACAGTGGTGTGTAGAACCTGTCATGGAAAGCTCGCTCCAAATCGGCCCAATTTTGGATTGAATTAGGCCGCAGGGATGCATACCACGTGAATGCAGGCCTGGTGAGGGATGAGCTGAAGAGTCTCAGCTTCAACCAGTCATTAGCCGCCGCTTCACCACACTGTGCGGTGAATCTGCCCACGTGCTCCACAGTGGACTTGTCATCGTCCCCTGAGAATGCGGTGAAAACAGGCATCTTGAAGCCTCGTGGGTATGGCTGCATACTGTCTACCCAATCAGGGTATGGCTTTCGGTACGTAGGCCGCTCCATCGGCCTCAGTTGAATCCCGAAGTGTTGCTGCATCATGTCCGCAAGCAACTCGGGTGACACTGTTGGCGCCTGCGCAGGCGGCATCGCCACTGGGGGAGCGTCACGTACTTCTCCGCTTCAGTAGGGTGCTGATAACGTTGGGCGGGGTTCTTTCTCATCGCCTAAGTTTACTTCATGCATTTCATCCACAGTGACCTTGATTTCTTCTTCAAGTTGCGTTGGTGCTGCGTTGGCGTCTTCTTCATTTGGCTCATCATGTCCAACAGTGATATGATTGATGGACTCAACTCCGTCAGCTTGGTCATCTTTGTCATGCTTTGTGAAGATGGTGGTCCGTTTCTTGAGCTTTAGCCATTCGTCGGATGAGACGGACCATTCAACTTGATGTTTCATGCGGGACGGTACTATGCTCCTCACATCATTGCCGTAATTTGGGTCGTCCAATATTCCTTGCTTCACTGGAGACCGCTCCTTGCTAGCCGATGCTTTGTTTTGCAATTGGCGTTTTGTAGAACCTAGCCTTTTGAAGACGGATTTTGCAGAGTCTTCTTTGGCAACAGCCCCAAGTCTATCGAAAACACTTGGCTTCACTTCTTCGTTTTCTCCAAGCCGGCGGAAGACGGATTCTTTGCATTCGGCTGTCTCCGTTGAGCCAAGTCTATCATGGACGCTTCTTTTTTTGCTCCTCTTTTGATGGGCTACCGATACGATCAAACACCGATTTTCGTGCTGGTTGATCCTTTGGGTTGCCATCTATTTGATTTGCTTCTTCAGTGATGTAATTGGCCGTAGCTCGTTTTATGACGATACGAATCGGTGCCTTCACTGTTTGTTCAGCTTTGACGAATATGAGCGCCTTCGATGCTTGGGGTGCCGTGACGAATTCCGCAACATACCCAAGGCCACTCTGATTATCTTTTCTCTGATTGTTGTCCGGGAGCTTTCCCAACAGCGATGGCTCATTTGGGTTGAAGCCAGACTTGGTGAGCAACTTGAATGCCTTCGGACCGAATTCTTTGTCATTTTTCAGTCGACGTGCCTCACTGACCTTGAGTTGAATCTTCACCACTTTCTGCGATGTGCCGGGATCAATGGGCGTTAGCGGGAGTGTAAGTCCCTCGAATGCTTCTTCCAAGATGGATTTTCCTTTGTCTTCGCGGGTTGGTTGACTCTCTTTACGTCCTTCCTCTTCCGATGAAGATGTCTTAGCTTTGGACGCCTCAAGGTAGTACTTAGCATCCCCATAATAAGACTCGGCCACCGCAAATGGTTTGTCATCGGCGATAACCCTTTTGACGACGCCGTTGTGCACGTACTTGAAGCATTGGTGCCATGTTGAAGGGACGACGCCGTTCTCGTGGGTCCATGTCCGACCAAGAAGCATGTTGTATGATGTCTTTGCGTCAATGACGTGGAAGTACGTGCTTGCAGCCATGTCATCAATTTGCAGCCGGACTCGGATTGCACCAAGGGATTTTTGCCCCCCTTGGTTGAAGCCTTGTATCAATATTTTGCTATTGGATAGTTCTTCCTCTGAGATGCCCAATTCCTTCAGGGTGTGAAGTGGCATGATGTTGACGGCAGAACCTCCATCTATCAAGACGCGGTTTACTCGCTTGTTGTCCACGTATCCAACGACGAACAATGGTCGGTTATGAGCCTTCGAATTTTCCAGCTCCATCGGCATGTCGTCGTCATTGAACGTGATGGAAAGCATGCATTCGTTGAGATGCGAATGATCCACAACTTGTTTGGTGTGGTCTTGCTTCGACGTGCTCCCAACTTCGAAGACGGTGTTGCAAGTTGTAGACTTGTCGGGAGCTTTAATTTCGACTGAGCCAACTTGGAAGGGAATAGTGTTGGCCGTCTCTGCTTCGTCTGCCAAGGTGATTTTGCCTTGTTTGACGAGATCCATGACTTTGTCTTTGAAAACGAAACAGTCTTGGATCGCGTGGCTCACTAGACGGTGGTACTTGCAGTATAGTGGGTCGTTGGCCATCCCCGCTTGCTCGGGACGTTTCATCCTTGGTAGCTCGATGAGGTCTTCTTTCATCAAGTCATCGAAGATGCCCGGTAAGTCGGAGTCAAGGAATGGGTATGTCTTGGCCCGTCTATCTTCCAACGACGACCTTTGACGTTGAGCTTGTGGTGGCTTTGGCTTGTCGCTTGTCACCAGCTCCTTCCCACGTACCTTCACGAAACTGGCGTTTGTTGCAATCGCATCCTTTGTTGGCGGCTTTGACGGTGGTTCACCTCTCTTCTCCCATTCGACTCGATTGTTTGCACGAGTTTGTTGAACGGGCGGACCATATGCTCCACTTGACGCCAAACTTAGCTCCATGTCGTGAGCACGAGTTGCAAGCCCCTCGAATGTCCGGGGACGAATGCCTTGCAGGATGTATCGTAGGCCCCATTGCATGCCTTGGATGCACATCTCAATCGCCGACGTCTCAGACAAGCGATCCTTGCAGTTGAGGCTCAGGCTTCTCCAGCGGTTGATGTAGTCGATCACTGGCTCGCCCTTTGATTGTTGCGTGTTCGTCAATTCTATCATGCTGACGGTACGCCGTGTGCTGTAAAAACGGTTCAGAAATTCTTGCTCAAGTTGATCCCAACTGTCGATGCTGCCGTGTTCCAAGTCGGTATACCATTCGAACGCATTCCCCTTTAGTGAACGAATGAACTGTTTGACGAGGTGATCTCCAAACGTACCTGCTTCGTTGCATGTCTCTACGATATGGGCGATATGTTGCTTGGGATTCCCTTTGCCGTCGAACTGTTGGAACTTGTGCGGTTGATAGCCTGCTGGCATCCTCAATGAGTCGATGCGGGCGCTGTATGGCTTGAGATACGTCAAGGAGGATTTTGATCCTGCCGAGACCTCTTCGTTCAGCGTTCCCGTGATGAACTCTTTTAGTTGATCAGCCGAGATGAAGCCGTCAGGAGTGACTTGGACGTCAGCGGTTGCTTTTCCTTTTGCCGAAGCGCCTTGCCGGGAAGTCTCTCCATCGTCGCGGATCTCTACGGGCTTGTTCACCGCTTGGCCGCCGTTAGAGCCATCCAGTCTGTTCATCATTTGCTCCATACGCGCATCTTGCAACTCGGATCTCTTCACAAGCATTTCCACGATCTTTGTCAGGTTGGCCATTTGCTCTTCAAGAGTGCTGGCTTGGGTTGTCATTGCCGCAGCATGACGCAGGGCGGATGTTTCTTCTTGATCTCCCCGCGGGCTTGACAACGGCGTGGAAGATCCCGATCTATGGTCGTTTCCTTCTTCCAGCAGCGGCATATCCGCATCAACTTCTTTTCCGCGCGCAGCATCGGCGGCCTCCATTGCTTTCTTCATGTTCCTTGTGGTGACATTGGGCATAGCGGCACCGGATGTTGAAGAGTTGCTCTTGGAGGTGTTCCTAGAAGCCATTGGATTTCGTTGACGACGTCTGGAGGAGATGAAAGGCAGAAGTGTCCCACTGGGCGTGCCAAAATCTGTAAGGTGCAAAAAAATGCGTCAAACGGTCATGATGCCACAGTTGGATGCAACGGCTCAGGAGGTTGGTGAATGGCCTCACTTTGATGAAGATCCGCGCAAGACACGTTTGATATGGACCATGAAGAACTTTGAGATGATCTTTCGACATCTTTGGAGGTGATTTGACTCTCAAAGAATGCATTTCCTTACTTCAATAGGGGCTTTTGTGCTTAATCCTATTGAAGGTATAAACTTTTGAAGAATTTCGAGAGGGGCTTTTGAGCTTGATCCTTTTGAAGGCTTGGCGACTTAAAGATTTGAAGGACCTCAGGAAGGAGTTTGAGCTTGATCCTCTTGAGGGATTTGGCACTTGCAGCTGCTTTAAATAGCGTTTTGAAGGCTTCATGAGGGGCTTTTGAGCTTGATCCTCTTGAAAAGTTTGGAAACTTGAAGATTTGAAAGACTGCGAGACGATGGACGACTATCTTGGGGTCCAGCTTGGGCATTCCTTCGTGGGGCCATATGAAGACGGCTTTGAACTCTTGGAGGAGCGTCACGTACTTCTCCGCTTCAGTAGGGTGCTGATAACGTTGGGCGGGGTTCTTTCTCATCGCCTAAGTTTACTTCACGCATTTCATCCACAGTGACCTTGATTTCTTCTTCAAGTTGCGTTGGTGCTGCGTTGGCGTCTTCTTCATTTGGCTCATCATGTCCAACAGTGATATGATTGATGGACTCAACTCCGTCAGCTTGGTCATCTTTGTCATGCTTTGTGAAGATGGTGGTCCGTTTCTTGAGCTTTAGCCATTCGTCGGATGAGACGGACCATTCAACTTGATGTTTCATGCGGGACGGTACTATGCTCCTCACATCATTGCCGTAATTTGGGTCGTCCAATATTCCTTGCTTCACTGGAGACCGCTCCTTGCTAGCCGATGCTTTGTTTTGCAATTGGCGTTTTGTAGAACCTAGCCTTTTGAAGACGGATTTCGCAGAGTCTTCTTTGGCAACAGCCCCAAGTCTATCGAAAACACTTGGCTTCACTTCTTCGTTTTCTCCAAGCCGGCGGAAGACGGATTCATTGCATTCGGCTGTCTCTGTTGAGCCAAGTCTATCATGGACGCTTCTTTTTTTGCTCCTCTTTTGATGGGCTACCGATACGATCAAACACCGATTTTCGTGCTGGTTGATCCTTTGGGTTGCCATCTATTTGATTTGCTTCTTCAGTGATGTAATTGGCCGTAGCTCGTTTTATGACGATACGAACCGGTGCCTTCACTGTTTGTTCAGCTTTGACGAATATGAGCGCCTTCGATGCTTGGGGTGCCGTGACGAATTCCGCAACATACCCAAGGCCACTCCGATTATCTTTTCTCTGATTGTTTTCCGGGAGCTTTCCCAACAGCGATGGCTCATTTGGGTTGAAGCCAGACTTGGTGAGCAACTTGAATGCCTTCGGACCGAATTCTTTGTCATTTTTCAGTCGACGTGCCTCACTGACCTTGAGTTGAATCTTCACCACTTTCTGCGATGTGCCGGGATCAATGGGCGTTAGCGGGAGTGTAAGTCCCTCGAATGCTTCTTCCAAGATGGATTTTCCTTTGTCTTCGCGGGTTGGTTGACTCTCTTTACGTCCTTCCTCTTCCGATGAAGATGTCTTAGCTTTGGACGCCTCAAGGTAGTACTTAGCATCCCCATAATAAGACTCGGCCACCGCAAATGGTTTGTCATCGGCGATAACCCTTTTGACGACGCCGTTGTGCACGTACTTGAAGCATTGGTGCCATGTTGAAGGGACGACGCCGTTCTCGTGGATCCATGTCCGACCAAGAAGCATGTTGTATGATGTCTTTGCGTCAATGACGTGGAAGTACGTGCTTGCAGCCATGTCATCAATTTGCAGCCGGACTCGGATTGCACCAAGGGATTTTTGCCCCCCTTGGTTGAAGCCTTGTATCAATATTTTGCTATTGGATAGTTCTTCCTCTGAGATGCCCAATTCCTTCAGAGTGTGAAGTGGCATGATGTTGACGGCAGAACCTCCATCTATCAAGACGCGGTTTACTCGCTTGTTGTCCACGTATCCAACGACGAACAATGGTCGGTTATGAGCCTTCGAATTTTCCAGCTCCATCGGCATGTCGTCGTCATTGAACGTGATGGAAAGCATGCATTCGTTGAGATGCAAATGATCCACAACTTGTTTGGTGTGGTCTTGCTTCGACGTGCTCCCAACTTCGAAGACGGTGTTGCAAGTTGTAGACTTGTCGGGAGCTTTAATTTCGATTGAGCCAACTTGGAAGGGAATAGTGTTGGCCGTCTCTGCTTCGTCTGCCAAGGTGATTTTGCCTTGTTTGACGAGATCCATGACTTTGTCTTTGAAAACGAAACAGTCTTGGATCGCGTGGCTCACTAGACGGTGGTACTTGCAGTATAGTGGGTCGTTGGTCATCCCCGCTTGCTCGGGACGTTTCATCCTTGGTAGCTCGATGAGGTCTTCTTTCATCAAGTCATCGAAGATGCCCGGTAAGTCGGAGTCAAGGAATGGGTATGTCTTGGCCCGTCTATCTTCCAACGACGACCTTTGACGTTGAGCTTGTGGTGGCTTTGGCCTGTCGCTTGTCACCGGCTCCTTCCCACGTACCTTCACGAAACTGGCGTTTGTTGCAATCGCATCCTTTGTTGGCGGCTTTGACGGTGGTTCACCTCTCTTCTCCCATTCGACTCGATTGTTTGCACGAGTTTGTTGAACGGGCGGACCATATGCTCCACTTGACGCCAAACTTAGCTCCATGTCGTGAGCACGAGTTGCAAGCCCCTCGAATGTCCGGGGACGAATGCCTTGCAGGATGTATCGTAGGCCCCATTGCATGCCTTGGATGCACATCTCAATCGCCGACGTCTCAGACAAGCGATCCTTGCAGTTGAGGCTCAGGCTTCTCCAGCGGTTGATGTAGTCGATCACCGGCTCGCCCTTTGATTGTTGCGTGTTCATCAATTCTATCATGCTGACGATACGCCGTGTGCTGTAAAAACGGTTCAGAAATTCTTGCTCAAGTTGATCCCAACTGTCGATGCTGCCGTGTTCCAAGTCGGTATACCATTCGAACGCATTCCCCTTTAGTGAACGAATGAACTGTTTGACGAGGTGATCTCCAAACGTACCCGCTTCGTTGCATGTCTCTACGAAATGGGCGATATGTTGCTTGGGATTCCCTTTGCCGTCGAACTGTTGGAACTTGGGCGGTTGATAGCCTGCTGGCATCCTCAATGAGTCGATGCGGGCGCTGTATGGCTTGAGATACGTCAAGGAGGATTTTGATCCTGCCGAGACCTCTTCCTTCAGCGTTCCCGTGATGAACTCTTTTAGTTGATCAGCCGAGATGAAGCCGTCAGGAGTGACTTGGACGTCAGCGGTTGCTTTTCCTTTTGCCGAAGCGCCTTGCCGGGAAGTCTCTCCATCGTCGCGGATCTCTACGGGCTTGTTCACCGCTTGGCCGCCGTTAGAGCCATCCAGTCTGTTCATCATTTGCTCCATACGTGCATCTTGCAACTCGGATCTCTTCACAAGCATTTCCACGATCTTTGTCAGGTTGGCCATTTGCTCTTCAAGAGTGCTGGCTTGGGTTGTCATTGCCGCAGCATGACGCAGGGCGGATGTTTCTTCTTGATCTCCCCGCGGGCTTGACAACGGCGTGGAAGATCCCGATCTATGGTCGTTTCCTTCTTCCAGCAGCGGCATATCCGCATCAACTTCTTTTCCGCGCGCAGCATCGGCGGCCTCCATTGCTTTCTTCATGTTCCTTGTGGTGACATTGGGCATAGCGGCACCGGATGTTGAAGAGTTGCTCTTGGAGGTGTTCCTTGAAGCCATTGGATTTCGTTGACGACGTCTGGAGGAGATGAAAGGCAGAAGTGTCCCACTGGGCGTGCCAAAATCTGTAAGGTGCAAAAAAATGCGTAGACAGAAACTGCAAATAATTTTATTAATTTCACAATAGAAATGTCTACAATTACAGAGAAATTTAAATATCAAAGAACATGTAGAAAATCAAACTATATGGGTTCGACTTCTGGTACTCCTTTGATTCCTCCAACTTTGAAGACGTCGAGATGCTTTTATGCTTCTTCTCCGGCTTCTCGGAATTTCTACAGCGTTTTGTTGCTGTAGGATCTCAAGTGTATGAGTCTTGAGAATGAGTAGACGTATATGAGTCGTCTCTCTATGTGTCTGAGTGTATGAGTCTCAGAGTATGACTGTTTAGAGGTTGTAGAAGTGTATTTGATTCTTCTTCGCCTCTTTAATATTTCTGCAGCGTTTTGTTGCTGTAGAATCTCAAGTATACGAGTCTTGAGAGTGAGTAGTGTATGGAGACCTCTTCCTAATGTGTGACAGGGTGCCTCTATTTATAGAGGGAAAACCCTAGGGTTTGTGAAGATGGGCCAATCGATGGGTTGGTCCAATCCACCTTTTTATCGGGTCATGTGGGCCTTTCATCTGGGCTTGTTCACATTGACTGATTTCCATGGACTGGTCTGCTTCAAGTATCCATTGGATCATAACCTTGTGGGTCTTTCATTTGGACTTATCCACATCGATTAATTTTCATGGGCTGGCCTGCTTCAAGTATCCATTGGCCATGGGGCTTGTGGGTCTTTCATTTGGACTTGTCAACATTGGCCCAATATAATTAAATCAATTTGGCTTGATAGATCCAAATGACCCAATAAATATTAATAATTATTTTAAGCATTTAATTTATTTAAAATGCCTAAAATTAATTAAATTAATATTTAAATTTGCACGTGTCGCATTTTTAGTGGCGAATAAATTTCACGTGTTTACAGATGCCCCCTCGAGACTTGTTTAGGGCGAAATAAAATATTTGAGACGTGAACAAGTCTCGAAATTTTTTTTTTTCCTTTTCTGCTTGCCCGTGTCAAACAAGATAAGAAATGGCTTTGCTGCAAAGTGCTACAACTCAACCGAAAAGTCCTATGACCGGATCAAATCAAATATATATATTTTTTTTAGAGTAGAGATTGAATATTTATCAAATTTCCCAAATCTTGAATAAAACTTCCTTTCTTCGCACACTGCACAGATCTCACGTTGAATTTTAAACGGTTCAAATCTTCACCATTCGTAATTGTATCAACCATCAAATTGATATGCGTAGGATTATGTATTATTTATGTGTGACCTTTCATATCAAATCAAATTACCAAAACGAATCCCTGGAATTACTCATCCTATTTGAAGGCTTTTCCGCTTATATATTCCCTTTGAATGCAGCAGTCTGAAGTTGTCACCGACAGGAGGGAGAGCCGCCGCTGTTTGAAGACACCGCCGGACCGCTCCATCGTCGCCACACATGGATGTAAAGCAGCCGCTGGAGCACTTTAAAGATGAAAGCTTGAAGACGAAGACCCGTCAGCCGCGTCGGAATCTGGCGGAGGGTGCAGCGCTTGCTGCCATCGCCGTGCCCGCGCAAGGAACACACCATCGCTGCCATTGTTTCTCGCTGTTGATGCTTTGTCGCAAAGGAGAAGGCCGCCCGCTGCCTCCGTCTTTCTATTGCCGTCGCTGGAGTCTGCACATGGAGAAGGCCGCCGCGCTGCTGCTCGAGCCACCGGCGATGCCGCCGCTGCTACCCGCGCTACCGAAGCCCGTCATCAGTGCTCCAAATCGCTCAGGGAGGCTGCCGCCGTTCGGCCCCTACAGATGCCGTTGCCGCCGGTCGGAATCACGCAGGGAGGGAGAGGGAGGCTGCCGCTGTCGCTCTACTCCTGCCGTCGCGCCTCTGGATCGCCAGAGGGAAGTCGCTGCAATGGAGGAAGCCGGAATAGAGAGCCCGATGTCGCCGCTTGCCCGCAGCTCGTTGTTCGGTCCACGCTGCCGCTGCTTGCGCCGTTGTTGCTGCCCGATGGAGAAGCAGCTCGCGTCGCCGGAGGTGGAAGCGCCTGATGTCGCGAGGAGGGGGCTGCTGGATGGGGACCGTCGCCGCCGCTCTGTTGCTTCGCTGCCGGTCCTTGCCGCTGCCCGTTCGAGCCACCGGAGGAGGAGGATGAGGAAGAGGGAGCCCGCGCCATCGCTGCCGCCGGGAGGAGGAGACGTCGCCGCCTCTGCCGCTGTCATAGCCGGAGAGAGAGCCGATGCCGCCGAGGCCTTGCTGCTCGCTCGAGGAAGGAGAGAATTGGTTGGGAGGGCTGCGTTTTTTTTTTTCTCTCTCTTCCATTTGGGGCTGCGCATACTGTTTTGGGGAAGAAAGGAATAAGTTTTCCCATATTGCCATTTAGTCCCCTAATTTTAAAGTTGTAGAATTTGAGCCCTTTTTTTTAGGAAACTGAAATCGAATCCCTAGGCTTTTTGGAAGACCTGATTTTTAACCCCAACATATTTGGTATTTGAGGATAGGTCCCAAACATTTAATCTTAAGTCCAAAATTTATTAATGAACTTAAAATTAATATTTAACATGTATTTTTGTCTACATGTAAAATATTCATCTTTTGAAGTGCCCAAATTTTGATTTTGTGGAAATTTAACTTTAAGTCCAAAAAATTTAAAAAGAACTTAAAATTAATTCCCAAAATTGACATGCATTTTTTTTTATTTATTGCATTCATCTTGCAATATTTTTTCATGTCATTAAAAAATAACATTGCATTTATCTTGCAAATGTATTTTTTCCTTTTTTTTTTCTCTTCAAGGAAATAATCCCTCCTTTTTTTTTGCAGTGGCATCATTGGCATCAACTTGAAAATTATTTGGATGATCAACTTGAAGCTGTTGCCATGTTGGTGGACTATGGGAAGCACCACAAAGAAGCAACTGTCAACAAGTTTTTATTGTAGCGGGCGTGCTTGAATTCCTTTGTTGTTTTAATATTTTCCATTGATGGCTTGTAATCCTCCGGTGTATTTGTAATCAAAACTTTGATGTAATGAAGACTACTTTTGTTTTCGTCTTCACTCTTTGCCTTACTGTTTTTTTTTTCAATCTTGAATATCTTGCATAGAACACATGTTGACGAAGAAGACCACCTTTGGAAACTTTGGGATATTAAATTTTGATGGAATTTGCGCTGTACTTGGAATTTGGCCAAGTTGCCTACGTATCTTTTTTGGGAATCGAGCCACATCGTAGTTCAAGTGATCTTTTACGTCACATTTTTTTTAAATACTCTTGGAGAGTAACATGCAGCTTAAGCTCGTGCATCAAGAAAAATTTTCCTTGAATTTTTTTCAAGACTTTGCAACGATCATGTCAACCACCTTCTATGTTGATGGTTCGTCGCATGAACTTTAGACCATTGCCCCCAGTCAGCTCCCGTTGGACAATTGGACTGTGTTGAAGATGCGTTTGGTCTCCAGAATTATGTCTTCGGCGTGTTGCCTTGAAATTTTGTGTCAAGGGCCTCAATTTGATGAAGATCCACGTGATATGCACTTGACGCAAACCATGAAGACTTCGAGATGGATTATTGGTATTCTTGAAGCTGATTTGGTCCTCCAAAAACACATTTCCTTGCTTCAACAGGAGCTTTTGGGCTTGATCCTCGTGAAGCTTTAGAGACTTGAAGATTTGAAGGACTTTTGACTTGATCCTCATAAAAGCTTGAACATTCAGAAGGACTTTGACACTTATTTCTTCTGAAATTTTTTTCTTAAGTAATGGATCAAATTTAATTAACCCATTTACTTAATTTTTTGTCAAGTAATGGATCGATATAAGTAATCCAACTACTTCATTTTTTGTCAAGTAATTGATCAATTTAATTAACCCAATTACTCAAAATTTTTAAAGTAATGGATCAACTTTATTGACTAATTACTCAATTTTTTTCAAGTAAAGGATTAAATTTAATTAACCCAATTACTTAATTTATTTATTTTTTTTGCCATGACTGAACTTAGAATTTCGATATCCAAGTTGCCTACGTACCCTGTGAAGGGATCAAGCCATTACGTAGTTCAAAACAAATTGAATTTGTTTATTTTGAGCCGTACACAGTTTATACTCTTGCGGGCCAGGAGTATTACATTTTTTTTTTTGCATTTTTGTTTTGTGACGTGCAGTTTAGGCTCGTGCGTCAAGGAGCATTTTCCTTGTCCATTCTTCAAGCGTAGAACTTCTTCAAGAACCGCCCATTTATCGGTCCGATGCTCACTCCATCGTTATCAATCATCATGTAGGCTCCGTTTGTGAAGACTTCCGCGATGACATATGGTCCATCCCATTTGGAGGTGAACTTGTTCCCACTGCGGTAGTTGATGACAATGGGTCTCCGGATGGCAAGGACAAGATCTCCGACTTGAAACGACCGCGCCTTGACCTTTTTGTTGTAGAACTTGGACAAACGAGATTGGTAGCATTCCAATCTTTGTTGTGCTTCGAGCCTTCTTTCATCAAGGGCTTCTAATTCTTCCAAACGCAGTCGGGCGTTGTCTTCTTCAGTGAGTCCTTCTTGGATGGCGACTCTTAACGACGGGATTTGCGTTTCCAGCGGCAACACAGCTTCCACTCCATAGACCAACGAGTATGGCGTTGCCTTGGTGGGTGTGCGAAAGGTTGTGCGATATGCCCACAGAGCTTCATTGATTCTTTCATGCCAGTCTCGTTTTGACTTGGAGACAAATTTCTTCAATAAACCGCATAAGGTTTTGTTGAAGGCCTCCGCCAGTCCATTTGTCGGCGGGTAATATGCAGAACTCTTTCGCTGAGTAAATCCAAACTTCTCACACAACTTGGTGATGGTGCTGTTGACAAATGATCGTCCGTTGTCTGTCATGATGTAACGCGGGACGCCATAACGGTGGATGATGTTGATTCATATGAAACTTGCATCATGTTCCCCTTTGACTTCTCTAAGGGGTGCAACTTCAGCGCACTTGGAGAAGTAGTCGGTTACGGCAAGGATGTAGACACGCCCCCGGAAGACTTTGGCATTGGTCCGGCAATGTCCATTCCCATGCGTCAAACGGTCATGATGCCACAGTTGGATGCAACGGCTCAGGAGGTTGGTGAATGGCCTCACTTTGATGAAGATCCGCGCAAGACACGTTTGATATGGACCATGAAGAACTTTGAGATGATCTTTCGACATCTTTGGAGGTGATTTGACTCTCAAAGAATGCATTTCCATACTTCAATAGGGGCTTTTGTGCTTAATCCTATTGAAGGTATAAACTTTTGAAGAATTTCGAGAGGGGCTTTTGAGCTTGATCCTTTTGAAGGCTTGGCGACTTAAAGATTTGAAGGACCTCAGGAAGGAGTTTGAGCTTGATCCTCTTGAGGGATTTGGCACTTGCAGCTGCTTTAAATAGCGTTTTGAAGGCTTCATGAGGGGCTTTTGAGCTTGATCCTCTTGAAAAGTTTGGAAACTTGAAGATTTGAAAGACTGCGAGACGATGGACGACTATCTTGGGGTCCAGCTTGGGCATTCCTTCGTGGGGCCATATGAAGACGGCTTTGAACTCTTGGAGGAGCGTCACGTACTTCTCCGCTTCAGTAGGGTGCTGATAACGTTGGGCGGGGTTCTTTCTCATCGCCTAAGTTTACTTCACGCATTTCATCCACAGTGACCTTGATTTCTTCTTCAAGTTGCGTCGGCGCTGCGTTGGCGTCTTCTTCATTTGGCTCATCATGTCCACCAGTGATATGATTGATGGACTCAACTCCGTCAGCTTGGTCATCTTTGTCATGCTTTGTGAAGATGGTGGTCCGTTTCTTGAGCTTTAGCCATTCGTCGGATGAGACGGACCATTCAACTTGATGTTTCATGCGGGACGGTACTATGCTCCTCACATCATTGCCGTAATTTGGGTCGTCCAATATTCCTTGCTTCACTGGAGACCGCTCCTTGCTAGCCGATGCTTTGTTTTGCAATTGGCGTTTTGTAGAACCTAGCCTTTTGAAGACGGATTTTGCAGAGTCTTCTTTGGCAACAGCCCCAAGTCTATCGAAAACACTTGGCTTCACTTCTTCGTTTTCTCCAAGCCGGCGGAAGACGGATTCTTTGCATTCGGCTGTCTCCGTTGAGCCAAGTCTATCATGGACGCTTCTTTTTTTGCTCCTCTTTTGATGGGCTACCGATACGATCAAACACCGATTTTCGTGCTGGTTGATCCTTTGGGTTGCCATCTATTTGATTTGCTTCTTCAGTGATGTAATTGGACGTAGCTCGTTTTATGACGATACGAACCGGTGCCTTCACTGTTTGTTCAGCTTTGACGAATATGAGCGCCTTCGATGCTTGGGGTGCCGTGACGAATTCCGCAACATACCCAAGGCCACTCCGATTATCTTTTCTCTGATTGTTGTCCGGGAGCTTTCCCAACAGCGATGGCTCATTTGGGTTGAAGCCAGACTTGGTGAGCAACTTGAATGCCTTCAGACCGAATTCTTTGTCATTTTTCAGTCGACGTGCCTCACTGACCTTGAGTTGAATCTTCACCACTTTCTGCGATGTGCCGGGATCAATGGGCGTTAGCGGGAGTGTAAGTCCCTCGAATGCTTCTTCCAAGATGGATTTTCCTTTGTCTTTGCGGGTTGGTTGACTCTCTTTACGTCCTTCCTCTTCCGATGAAGATGTCTTAGCTTTGGACGCCTCAAGGTAGTACTTAGCATCCCCATAATAAGACTCGGCCACCGCAAATGGTTTGTCATCGGCGATAACCTTTTTGACGACGCCGTTGTGCACGTACTTGAAGCATTGGTGCCATGTTGAAGGGACGACGCCGTTCTCGTGGATCCATGTCCGTCCAAGAAGCATGTTGTATGATGTCTTTGCGTCAATGACGTGGAAGTACGTGCTTGCAGCCATGTCATCAATTTGCAGCCGGACTCGGATTGCACCAAGGGATTTTTGCCCCCCTTGGTTGAAGCCTTGTATCAATATTTTGCTATTGGATAGTTCTTCCTCTGAGATGCCCAATTCCTTCAGGGTGTGAAGTGGCATGATGTTGGCGGCAGAACCTCCATCTATCAAGACGCGGTTTACTCGCTTGTTGTCCACGTATCCAACGACGAACAATGGTCGGTTATGAGCCTTCAAATTTTCCAGCTCCATCGGCATGTCGTCGTCATTGAACGTGATGGAAAGCATGCATTCGTTGAGATGCGAATGATCCACAACTTGTTTGGTGTGGTCTTGCTTCGACGTGCTCCCAACTTCGAAGACGGTGTTGCAAGTTGTAGACTTGTCGGGAGCTTTAATTTCGATTGAGCCAACTTGGAAGGGAATAGTGTTGGCCGTCTCTGCTTCGTCTGCCAAGGTGATTTTGCCTTGTTTGACGAGATCCATGACTTTGTCTTTGAAAACGAAACAGTCTTGGATCGCGTGGCTCACTAGACGGTGGTACTTGCAGTATAGTGGGTCGTTGGTCATCCCCGCTTGCTCGGGACGTTTCATCCTTGGTAGCTCGATGAGGTCTTCTTTCATCAAGTCATCGAAGATGCCCGGTAAGTCGGAGTCAAGGAATGGGTATGTCTTGGCCCGTCTATCTTCCAACGACGACCTTTGACGTTGAGCTTGTGGTGGCTTTGGCCTGTCGCTTGTCACCGGCTCCTTCCCACGTACCTTCACGAAACTGGCGTTTGTTGCAATCGCATCCTTTGTTGGCGGCTTTGACGGTGGTTCACCTCTCTTCTCCCATTCGACTCGATTGTTTGCACGAGTTTGTTGAACGGGCGGACCATATGCTCCACTTGACGCCAAACTTAGCTCCATGTCGTGAGCACGAGTTGCAAGCCCCTCGAATGTCCGGGGACGAATGCCTTGCAGGATGTATCGTAGGCCCCATTGCATGCCTTGGATGCACATCTCAATCGCCGACGTCTCAGACAAGCGATCCTTGCAGTTGAGGCTCAGGCTTCTCCAGCGGTTGATGTAGTCGATCACCGGCTCGCCCTTTGATTGTTGCGTGTTCATCAATTCTATCATGCTGACGGTACGCCGTGTGCTGTAAAAACGGTTCAGAAATTCTTGCTCAAGTTGATCCCAACTGTCGATGCTGCCGTGTTCCAAGTCGGTATACCATTCGAACGCATTCCCCTTTAGTGAACGAATGAACTGTTTGACGAGGTGATCTCCAAACGTACCCGCTTCGTTGCATGTCTCTACGAAATGGGCGATATGTTGCTTGGGATTCCCTTTGCCGTCGAACTGTTGGAACTTGGGCGGTTGATAGCCTGCTGGCATCCTCAATGAGTCGATGCGGGCGCTGTATGGCTTGAGATACGTCAAGGAGGATTTTGATCCTGCCGAGACCTCTTCCTTCAGCGTTCTCGTGATGAACTCTTTTAGTTGATCAGCCGAGATGAAGCCGTCAGGAGTGACTTGGACGTCAGCGGTTGCTTTTCCTTTTGCCGAAGCGCCTTGCCGGGAAGTCTCTCCATCGTCGCGGATCTCTACGGGCTTGTTCACCGCTTGGCCGCCGTTAGAGCCATCCAGTCTGTTCATCATTTGCTCCATACGTGCATCTTGCAACTCGGATCTCTTCACAAGCATTTCCACGATCTTTGTCAGGTTGGCCATTTGCTCTTCAAGAGTGCTGGCTTGGGTTGTCATTGCCGCAGCATGACGCAGGGCGGATGTTTCTTCTTGATCTCCCCGCGGGCTTGACAACGGCGTGGAAGATCCCGATCTATGGTCGTTTCCTTCTTCCAGCAGCGGCATATCCGCATCAACTTCTTTTCCGCGCGCAGCATCGGCGGCCTCCATTGCTTTCTTCATGTTCCTTGTGGTGACATTGGGCATAGCGGCACCGGATGTTGAAGAGTTGCTCTTGGAGGTGTTCCTTGAAGCCATTGGATTTCGTTGACGACGTCTGGAGGAGATGAAAGGCAGAAGTGTCCCACTGGGCGTGCCAAAATCTGTAAGGTGCAAAAAAATGCGTAGACAGAAACTGCAAATAATTTTATTAATTTCACAATAGAAATGTCTACAATTACAGAGAAATTTAAATATCAAAGAACATGTAGAAAATCAAACTATATGGGTTCGACTTCTGGTACTCCTTTGATTCCTCCAACTTTGAAGACGTCGAGATGCTTTTATGCTTCTTCTCCGGCTTCTCGGAATTTCTACAGCGTTTTGTTGCTGTAGGATCTCAAGTGTATGAGTCTTGAGAATGAGTAGACGTATATGAGTCGTCTCTCTATGTGTCTGAGTGTATGAGTCTCAGAGTATGACTGTTTAGAGGTTGTAGAAGTGTATTTGATTCTTCTTCGCCTCTTTAATATTTCTGCAGCGTTTTGTTGCTGTAGAATCTCAAGTATACGAGTCTTGAGAGTGAGTAGTGTATGGAGACCTCTTCCTAATGTGTGACAGGGTGCCTCTATTTATAGAGGGAAAACCCTAGGGTTTGTGAAGATGGGCCAATCGATGGGTTGGTCCAATCCACCTTTTTATCGGGTCATGTGGGCCTTTCATCTGGGCTTGTTCACATTGACTGATTTCCATGGACTGGTCTGCTTCAAGTATCCATTGGATCATAACCTTGTGGGTCTTTCATTTGGACTTATCCACATCGATTAATTTTCATGGGCTGGCCTGCTTCAAGTATCCATTGGCCATGGGGCTTGTGGGTCTTTCATTTGGACTTGTCAACATTGGCCCAATATAATTAAATCAATTTGGCTTGATAGATCCAAATGACCCAATAAATATTAATAATTATTTCAAGCATTTAATTTATTTAAAATGCCTAAAATTAATTAAAGTAATATTTAAATTTGCACGTGTCGCATTTTTAGTGGCGAATAAATTTCACGTGTTTACAACAGGCATCTTGAAGCCTCGTGGGTATGGCTGCATACTGTCTACCCAATCAGGGTATGGCTTTCGGTACGTAGGCCGCTCCATCGGCCTTAGTTGAATCCCGAAGTGTTGCTGCATCATGTCCGCAAGCAACTCGGGTGACACTGTTGGCGCCTGCGCAGGCGGCATCGCCACTGGGGGTGTAGTAGGAGCCATGACGGCTTGTGTTGCATTATGTGGTGTCTGCCCCCAAGGTTGTGGCGTCTGCCCCCCTTGCGGTGGCGTCTGCCCCCAAAGTTGTGACGCCTGTCCCCCTGGCTGTGGCGTCTGCCCCCAGGATTGTGACGCTTGCCCCCAAGGTTGTGTCGCCATGTAGGGTACAACTGGAACATTCGGCACATTATGTGCCGCTTGTCGTGGTGGCATACCAGTGCCACCAGAGGCCGCTGTATAGCCTGGAGAAGCACTGGAGGCCACTAAACAGCCTGGTGCCGCATAAATCGGCGCTGGAGGTGCCGCCGCATATCCAAAACTCAGCATCATGGGTGCCGTTGGGGTGAAGACATAAGCAGCCCGATATGGGTTTGGAAGCAGACTAGCCAGGCCTCCAGCCTCGGGGAGTGGTAGCTGGCTAGGTGTTGTTCCCCACGTCCGCTGTTGGCCGCCTGACGGCCCTGGACACGGGATGCTAAGCGGCGTGTTAGTGTCGTTTGAGGGAGCAGTTGCAGAAGTGGTTAATGCTTGTTGAGTACGCAAGGAACTGCATACTCTATCAATCTGATCAGCCATAGCCGACCGCAATACCTCCATTAAGTGACTCGTGAGTACAGGCATGAACTCGGCCATCGATTCTGTCATCGAAAGCCGCATTTGCTCCGTCAATGTGGGGGTCTGCATAATCCCTTGTTGTGGTTGAGAAGTATTCGCCGTCTCAGCGGCGTCCTCAGACAGTGTTCGCACTGGAGTCTTCTCATATATCGACGTTTCTTCAAATTTCTCTGTCAGATCACTAACAATTTTTCCAGATCTGAGATGCATACACTTCTTCAAAGCGGATATGGCTTTAACTCCGTGTCCCACTGGGCGTGCCAATTTGTTTCACCGTAGAAATTTCGAGGCTTGAAACCTCTATTTGATTGATTAAGACTGAGAAGATTACAAAGTACGGAATGGAATTACATGAATTTAAACAAAGCTATAAACAATGCTGTAAAGAAATTGCAGAAAGAACGACGAAAAGGAAATTGCAGGAAAAGAACTTGCAGAAAGCGAAAGAGAATTAAATGCAATCTCTGTGAGATGTGTTGAGATGTCCTGCAAAATGAATCGTCTTTCCATACTTATACAGGACGCTGTGTAACCGCTCATGTAACCGCCCAAATACCACGTCTTCTCAGTCTTCAACCTCCGCTCTTCTTCAAGCTCCACACAGACCATGAGTCGGCTTCAACCCAAAAATAAATCCCATTGGGCCCACTATGGATTGGGCTCAATTTATCATTTTTTGATTTATGGGTTAACAATACTAACAAAAATTATAATAATATAGAATACAATGCCTCATTACCATGTACAGTATAATAAAAGGAAAGCTTTGGGTTTAAACAGCTTTACAAGGGCTACTTTTATATTTCCAATTGAACATTAATCAAGTTGGAATGTATAATATCTCTCTCTTATAGAACTTTAGGACCATTTTTCAAAGCTCCAATTAATTTCGAATTGAATTGTTAGTTGAAAAAAGAAAAAGTAGTTGTCGATGCTTTTTTACCAAAAAAAAAAAAAAGAGATGTTTGCACGTAAACAAGTTGTCAGTAAATTAATTGCGAATTTAAATTAAATATATGAAAGCATGGATATATATATATTAACACAAATTGCGGACAAATGGAACGTATATTTGAAAACCACACTTCTTACAAAGAACTAGTTTTTTCATGTTTAATTTTTCAATAAAATACATTTTACAAATGCTCCACCAAGATTGTGAAGATCTTATGGTACACCAATCATAATATTTAGTGCTTTAAAAAACCCAAAAATATATTTAAACAAAAAGTTAGGTTTATACAAGTGGTTGTTTGATTGTAAGCATATTGAGAGCATATAGCATATAATATGTTTCACATTTTGTTTGGTAAGTAACATATTGTGAAGCATATTTGCATCAATATGCTAATTTTCAAAATGTAGATTTAAAGTATATTGGGGAGCATATAACAGAATATAAAATTTTACTCCGTATGTAAATATGCTATATGCTCATTAATAGCTTCTATCTTTGTTGTCTTTTCCATTATTTTTGCTTCTTTTTATCTGGCTTCGGCTTCTCCAAAAAAGATATGCTATATACTCATTGATAGCTTCTATCTACCACACATACTTCATTAAAGTCCTGATCAAATCCACTCTTAAAATCTACTACTCAAATATGCTACTTCCTCCATTTTTTTTTAAAGTTTACACTTTTCATTTGCACGTATGCCAATACACATTTCAAAGATTAATAACTCGAATTCGGTACAAGTAAAAATTCTAAAAACTTGATATTTAAAAACTATAAGATGAGATGAATTCAATAAGACTCACTTGGTTATATTTTGTCTATTATAACTATAATAGAAATAGAAGTCAAAGTGTTATAATGAACAGTAGAAAAAGTCAAAACGTAACATTTAAAAAAAACGGAGGGAGTATATGCTAGTATGTGCTATCTACTTAGTACTTACATCCAAACAACATCATAATAGTTACATAAACTTTTCAAAGTAGGGCAGTACAAAGTCTTCAAATTCTACAGATCGTCACATCCCAAGTGGATATATAAATTAGAATATTAGATGCCACTCGATGCTTTAAAAAAATTAACAGTTGAGTCGGGCCATAATAATAATGCTAGTTTGTAAGATTATAATTTTATAAATATTTTATTACATAGATAAATATATATGAATAATATATTACCACTAGGCTCTTAGCATACCAAATGTCCAACTAGCTAGTTATGATTTTTTAAAATTATGATATATATTTCTATCATATAGTAATTATTATCCAATTGACATACTTTTCCAAATATACAGTTCTGGAGAAAGTTGTGGGGACCGGCTTAGGTGCAGAATGTTGTACATGCACCATGATGCTTCAAGCTATAAAAATGATGGATAAAATCTGCCATCACTTTTAGATTACTAGGCATCATGTTGTGAATTCATATTTGTATGGATTATTTAGTTCCATATTTAAGGGGATTTGAGATAATATAAAATACAAATCTACCATCACTTTAGATTATTAGTCATCATGTTGCATTTGTAGATAATTAATAATTTTGCACGAAACCGAATTGAAAGTTTTGTATATAAATTGGCTGAAGATTCGTGCTGATTTATGCAATTTAATAGTTATACTTATCTCAGATTTTTCTGACTGAAGTGTATCCACAGAAAAATTCTTAGTTCATATTCGAAAAACCTTAGTTGTTGGTTCATCAGACTGGTTCCTATTTTCTACCTAGTTGTTAATATTTTATTTATTTTTTATAATAAATAAAATAAAAGTGGGAAGAGAAGTTTCAAATTGATAAACATTCTGGGGTGATGAGGACTTCCCTAGTGGTCAAGTCCCCGATTCCCAACCTATAGGTTGCGGTTCGATTCCTCATCCGACCCTTATCCATTTATCCATTTGTAATTTGTGTGGCATAGACTCCCATCATCATTTCCTAACTTGTATAGGTTGTTCAGAAAAAAAAAAATTGATAAACATTCTATAAAGCTCATACTATAATTTATTTATATAAAAATATATATATATATATATTGTAGGACAGAAAATTGATAGACAAACAACTGCAAATAATTTTATTAATTCACAATCAAAGTGTCTACAATTTACAAGAATATAAGAAATTTAAGAATATCAAACAATATGTGGTTCAACTTCTAGAACTCCTTTGATTCCTCCAACATTTGAAGACTTGGAAGTGTATTTGATACTTCCTCTATGGCTCCTTAGGATTTCTGCAGCGTTTTGTTGCTGTAGGATCTCAAGTGTATGAGTCTTGAGATGTCTTATGTTCCCCCATTTGTGAAGAGAGTGCCTCTATTTATAGAGGAAAACATAGGAATCATGGGCCGATCCAAGTACGTTGGGCCTTTCATCTGGGCTTGTTTACATGAACCCATCCAAGTATGTGTGCCTTTCATCTGGGCTTGTTCACATGGGCTCATATGCTTCAAGCGTCCATTGGGTCAAGTTGCATGTGGGCCTTTCATTTGGACTTGTTCACATGGACCGATCTTCGTGGGCTGCTTGTTCCAAGTGTCCATTGGATCATAAGGCATGTGTGTCTTTCATTTGGACTTGTTCACATGTGCCTCTTTTATGGGTCGGCTCGTTCAAAGCGTCCATTGGATCATATGGCATGTGGGTATTTCATTTGGACTTGTCCACATTGGCCTGACATAAATCCATTTGACTTGATGGATCCAAATAGCCTCATAAATATATTAATTATTTTAAGCATTTAATTTATTTAAATGCCTAAAAATAATTAAATTAATATTTGAGATAACACGTGTCGCATTTTCATTGGCAAACAAAATTTACGTGTTTACATATATATATATATATATATATTAATGGTTTTTAGATTATTTAAAAGAATCGACAATGTTAGTAGTCTCACATCGTATATATATTGAATTGTCCTTACTCATATGAACTTAAGCTACCACCCATTAACTGATTTGGATTGAAATCTCATATTTATCTTTTAAAAGGATGAAGTGTTTTTTGGTAAACAATGCCTCATCGGCTGCTCAAAGAAAAGAAAAAAAAACACAAAGAAACCACAAAGCAAAAACAAAGCCACCAAACCGAATGCAAATACTACAAAACCCAAAAGACCAAGGCCGCTAGATAGCCCTCATAACTCCATTGCCGGAAAGATCTTCATGTAGCAACCGGATCACCCTGTCCGGGGGGTACGCCCATGTAGTGAACAAATGTTCCTCGCTGCAAGCCCACTTTGCCAACGCATCCGCCACTCGATTACCTTCCCGAAAAACATGGCGGACTTCACACTTCTCGAAAGACTTACGAACCTCCCGAATACTCTTGACCAAAGGCCATAACTTATGGGTATGCGACCACAACGTCTCGACCAAATTACAAGCCTCTCTGGAATCGGAAAATAGCGTCACCTTCGTGTCTCCCATAGCAGCCGCCATCCGTAACCCCTGCAAGACACCCACAAGCTCCACTTCAAGAATATTCCTCGGCCCTAATTGACCGCTCACCGCCCTCTTCCAACCACCATCCGGCGATCGACTAACAGCGGCAAACCCGCTCTTCCCACTCTCGGCATCCACGCTCCCGTCAGTGTGAATCACTACGCCCTCAACCACGCCCTCCATCCAATGCACCACAACTGCCGCATCCTTCCGAGTGCAATTCTCGTCAGCCACACAATCCAACACACCTTTAAGGTAGATGATCCGCCGAATAATGCCTCTATCCGAAGACTCCACCCCTCTAAAAACACGTTGATTTCGCTCTAACCACACTATCCATACTGCCGCCACAAACAAGTTCTTCCACATCTTGACCATATATTGTAGCCAATGGCGTGATTCCAACTGTTGTAGATCCGGCATCTGAGACACCTCATGCACTCCCAGTAGCCTCCAAATACCCTGCGCCCAGCGACACCCAAACAAGAGATGAATCCAATCCTCAACGCCATCCCCACAAATCAAACATAAAGGAGAGCCAGCCACCCCCCTATGATGTCTGACTTGATTGGTCGGAAGAGAACCATGAGCGATGAGCCAAAACACTAGCCCAATCTTTTCTGGAATCACATTACCCCATATCCAAGACCACCCCGTGTCATCCGCACCACCCTCTCGAATGAAATGATACCCGGACTTGACGGTGTATGTCCCCGATGCCTCCATACGCCAATGAAGGACATCAGCGACACCGGTCAGAAGCAACGGCCAACTTGACCCCTCAATGTCTTCCTTAATCTCAACCGGTAACCATGTATATAATTTACCCAAAGACCATCTACCACACTCAACCACATCTCTTATCGAAAGAGCAACATCATTATAGTGCACGAAAGGCATGAGTGGGCCGAGACAACGCCCCTTCCACCATGGAGAATACCATAACAAACTATGCCCGCTACCAATCCGAACACCAAACCCTTCCCTGAATATCTCACACATCTTCACCAGAGATCTCCATGTGCGAGTGGCAGCAGCACAAGGACGCGGGAAGCCATGCTGACCACCTGCATAACTCGCCTTCAGCCATCGAACCCACAGCTTATCAGTATTCATCATATAATCGCCCAACATCTTCCCGAACAACGCCTTATTCATCTCACTGGCTTTCCTCAACCCCAAGCCCCCTCCTTCCGAGGCCGAGCAACTTTATTCCATGCCACCAAGTGAAGACCTGTACCTGTCGTACCCTTCCAGATCCATCGATAAACCTTCTGATCAATCTTGGCACAAATAGATGTCGGAAAAAGATGCACTTGCATGGCGTACAATGGAATAGCAGCCCAGACTGATCGAGCCAAAGTAACTCGAGCTGCCCTATTAAGAAGCGACGCAGCCCAACCCGTCATCTTCCTATCCAGCCGAAGTAAGAGCTCATCAAAATACAACGCCTTCATCCGCCCTCTCACAATCGGAAACCCTAAATATTTGCCTATGGATGGAGCAATAGGGATGCCCAAATGTCGCTGCAACCAAGACCGTTCCTCATCAGTAGCCCCTCGAGCAACCACCGCCACTGATTTAGAAACATTCATATGAAGACCTGAAGCAGCCCCAAACCGCCGCATGACATCTCCCATACAGGTCATGCTGTCCTCAACGAGCTCCGAGCAAAGAACTAGATCATCGGCAAAAATAACGTGCGACACCTCCACACCATCCCGGCCACTACAAATGGGCTGCCACCTTCCAGCCACCACCTTATGCATAATCAATTTTGAAAGTTTTTCCATGACTATAACAAATAAATATGGAGACAAGGGGTCACCCTGTCGCAACCCCCTACCAGCATAAATCTTATCCAACGGCGAGCCATTCCACATAATCGAGAAGGATGATGTCCGAACACACACCATAATAAGCTCCCTAAGAGCACTAGGGAGTGCATTTCTCCTAGACAGGCTTCCAAAAAGTCCCAACTGACCGAATCATACGCCTTGGCTAGATCTATTTTTAAAATCGCTCCCCGCCTAGCCGGCCGCCTTCTGTCCAAGCCGTACATCAAATCCTGAACTAAGATACCATTATCCCTAGTCCCCCGCCCCGGCAAGAAAGCGGACTGAGAGGGCCCTATATAATCACACAAAATAGGCCTAAGCCTGTTCGTAATGACCTTAGTGATGAACTTGAAGGAGACATTACAAAGAGTTAACGGCTTGAATTGCGTAATCGTTTGCGGGATATCCACCTTAGGTAAAAGAACCAAGAACGCATGAGCAAGATCCTCCGGTAAGCTCCGTGTCCGAAAAGCTTCGTCGACCATAGAAAAAATCGAATCACCAAGCAAGTCCCAATATCGCCAATAAAACTCCGCCGGAAAACCATCCGGCCCCAGAGCCGCGAATGGCCGCATCTGTTTCTTCGCCAGATCCACTTCTTCCCTCCCAACCGGCTGCTCGAGATGGCGCTGCCAGACGCCCCCGATCGCCCCCAAGCTGGGCAAACCTTCCGCCTCCTCAATCGGCCTAGGAGCAAACATAGAGGAATAAAACTCCTTCGCATGATTTTGGAGGACTCCCTGATCAGTACTCCAACCGTCGTCACCAATCTGTAAACCATAGATACGATTCCTCTTCCGATGCAACTTTGTACGTGCATGAAAATATGCCGTATTACGATCCCCCATCTTAACCCATTGGTCTCTCGCCTTTTGATACCAGAGATGTTCCTCCTGAATAAGCACTTCCTCCAATTCGTCCTTTAACTCTTTTTCCAATCTTAACAACCACGCTGAATCCCAAGTTTCTAATCGCTTTTCAATACCCTTGATACGCCTCTCCAAGGACTTTTTTCTATCCAGAATATTGCCAAAAACTTGCACATTAAAAATCAATGATCTCGACCGCACCTCATCCAGCAACTCTGGCACCGAAGCCCCTTGTCCTTGCCCACAGCATCCTTGAATAATGTTATCATACTCCCCATGACGCGCCCAGGCCGCCTCCCAGCGAAAAGGGCGAGAACGCCGATCATCCAAGGGGTTACTCAGCAATAATAACAACGGGCAATGATCGGAGCCAAGCCTCGGCAAATGTTGTACGCGAGCCTCACCAAACATCCCATGCCACTCGAGGTTGGCCACCGCCCTATCTAACCGCTTCTGAATGCAACTCTCAGGTCCCACTCTCCTTGACCACGTGAATCTGGTACCAAAAGTCGGAATATGCGTCAAATGGCATGCATCCAAGCTCTCTCGAAATTCCATGGAGCGGTCCTGAAGAAAAACCCCTCCGCTCACTTCCTCTTGCGACATAATCTCATTCCAATCACCCATCACCATCCAAGCGCCCTGGATTAAACCCGCAAGGTGTCGAATATTTAACCAATCCGTCTTCCTCCTGTGATAATTAGGGTCTCCGTATACATATGTTAGCGACCAAGCAGCCCCCCCCCCCCCCCCCCCGAGCGGACCTCCAAGGTAATCATTCGACTCCTGATATCCACTATCGAGCAGGCACAACAGCAGCTCCGAGCCTTAAACACCCATAAGCCACCTGCTCGGCCAATAGTTTCCTGGATAACCAACACCTCGTACCCCACTCTCCAAAAAAGCAGACGTACACTATCAAACTTTCCTTGCGATTCCATGATACATAAAACATCAGGCCTATGTGAACGAAGACAATTTGTCACCCATCTCTGAGATTCAACTCCCATCAATCCTTGTACATTCCATGACATAACCTTAAGATTCTTAAAATCCATAAATAATTATAGGGTTTAGAGAAGAACAACAATCTACTGTACGTCCTCCAAAGCGTCCGCCCAGTAGTCTCCCTTAGAGTCAGTGTCACTCTTGCTATCCAATGGTACCACATGATCAGCATCACCCCATCCAATAGCTAACCGAGATCCCGAGCTCGTCCCCGCACCAACAGCGACACCACCCTGCTCCGGATCAATCCTATTTCTTTTAGTACCCTTCGCCGGGGCCAAGATACTCAAGAATCCCGTCCCTTGGTCCGGCTTCCGAGCCCTCTCGCCATCGCCAGGTACTGGAATCACTAAGCTTCTCTCCGTGCCCTTCACAGAGGAACCGCCAGCCATGTCAGGAGTGCGCCCTTGTCGCTTTGGCTGCACGTCCGTTGTACCAGCCTTGGCCTTGGCCGGCTGCTGTGCCGGCTTCTTTTCACCAACTTTCGCCATCGGCCGACGTTTTCTCCGTTCCACCATAATCCAGTCTCCATACATCTCCCCCACATCCGACTCCACCTTCTTAGAATCCTCACGCCCCCTCTCCGGCCGTGTCCTAGGCTCAGCCGGAACAGACGCATGCGCCTCATCAACCACCGTCGCCTTACCCTTTCTCGCCCTTTCCGCAGCCTCCCGAACATCCGATTCGTCCCTAGTCGCCGATTCCTGGTGCCCCTCAGTCTTACAGTCCCGATGTAGATGACCGTAATGTCCGCACGACTTACAGATTAAGTGTAAACCCTCATAAGCCACATGAATCCAACTCCCATTAACCAAAAACTTGCCAAGGACAGGCTGCTTCAGATCAAGCTCCACGCAAACCCGGGCAAACCGCCCCCTCTCATGCTCCATCGTGCACTTGTCAAACTTAATCACCTCCCCAATTTCCGAAGCAAAATCCTGCAAGAACTCGTCTTTAAAGTGTTGAACAGGTAAATCCATCATCCTCACCCAAACCATCGCCTTTTGGACCTCTTCCGTATGAGGATTAAACTCTCTACGCCACTTCATAATAGGCAGATAATGATCAAACAGCATCCATGGGCCTCCATAGGTAACCCTGTCCCGAGCATCCTCATTGTGAAACTTCAAAACATAAAGCTATTCCCGACGTCGATCAAGTCGAAAGCATCAACACACTTCCAGAGACGCCCCAGCCGCTCCTTAAGGACACGGTAATTCACCCTCAACCCCATCGTCTTGACCACCAGCGCATCCTCCCATTCCTTGCAAACCTCATCTTCCAGCGCTTCCGAGACAGTAAAACTCGGAATGCGCTTATCCCCGCCTACGTAAGTTTTCTGTATCAAGTTTTCCGCGAGCAAATCCCTCTTCATCTTCACATCACCAGAATCTTTTCCATGACCATTGAGTGCGTCCTTAAACGTCGAAAAATTTGATCTTGCTGTCCGAACATCCGCCTGTGCCGTCGAGTCCCCTCGCGGAGGAGAAACCCTAGGATGCATCTTTTTCAATACTCTTTTTGTAAGGATTGGATATGAATATGATTTTTAAAAAAAAAGGATGAAGTGTTAAACTAAAATAGGATTTCTAGATGGAAAAGTACGAAGAGAATAAAGAAATAAATCTAGGGTTTTTTTAAAAAAATACTAATCTATATAATAAATCCTAAATACTTTTTGGCATGTGCAGATTATTTTGTCCTTATTAATTCTAATTCATCCTTTTTAATTTTAAAGGGTTAATCTGTCATTGTATACTCATTTTTAGATCAACAACTCATATTAATACACGTAGACAGACTGTGTTCACACGTAATCGCTGACTAATTACACGTCATCGAACACATCATCAATATCTATATTTAGAAAATAAATCTATCTATTAATATAACCAAATCTTGAGAAAATCTTCATGTATATTTTAAAAAGATATAATTGATTACAACTATATATATAAATTATTTGATTGTTACATTATATATATATATATATATATTTTTGCATAATAGCCAAGGAAGATTGTATACATAATATTTTTATTATTTTAGAAAATAATAAAAATAGATATAATTGATTACAACTATATATATAAATTATTTGATTGTTTACATAATATATATTTTTTTCATAATAGCCAAGGAAGATTGTATACATAATATTTTTATTATTTTAGAAAATAATGAAAATTTACTTAAATTAAATTAAAATATTAACTACCAAAATTTTTTCATAATCAACATGGAAAAGAAAAAATTGGACAAAATATTAGGGCCTAAAATAATATTTTAAAAACTAACGGATAATCAAAACGTATATTGAAATTTCCTTACTGATAGAGTACTTTTTTCCAATTTAGGCCCTAACATTTTGTCCGATTTTTTCTTTTCCATATTGATTATGAAAAAAATATATTGAAATTTTCTTACTGATAGAGTACCTTTTTTTTAATCTATCTTATGTAGCTTTTCAAAATTATTTTTTAAAAATAAAAAAATTAAATTCTGATACTCCTAAATATTTTTAGTGAAAATAGTATATAAATTTAATTAAATATTTTTTATGTATTTTCTTTACTGTTTTTTATAAAGAGAATTAATTATAACTTAAAAGAACAATATAGATATCACGATAAAATTATGACTCCAGGATTATGATATTAGGAATAAAGGGGGGAGATGAATAGATTAATCGAGTTAATATTAGTTTACCCGTAAACGGAGCCATAGGCGGATATCCAAAGTTACGGTGGCACGGGATACCACTCAAATTGATAAAATAATATTTTAAGCTATAAATTTTTTTAGATTTAGCTTAATTTGGCTTTGTGCAACCACTATGATCAATTATAACATAGTCTTTTTTAATAGTTTTTGTATTTTAACTATCATTCTTAATTACATAATTTTCATTACTTTTGTGATACCACTGAAAGAATTTTCAATCCGCCGCTGTGCGAAGCCCCGTGCGGAGCGCGGGAGAAAAATCTAGTACATTGATAACTTATAAAGAGATGGAGGGTTAAGAATGATGCCAGATTGCATAGTAATAATGTGATTCAGCTTGAACAAAAGTGTTTTGTTGATTGGATTTACAAAAATATTTGCTTGCCTCAAGGTAAATCGTATTCGATCAAGCTCTACTTCCTTAATTTAAAACGATGTGTATAACAAATCGTTTAATTTTTTTTTTTAAATATTAATATTGTATGACTGATATTATATCCCATGTAAATTTTTTTTTTTTTAAAAAAAAACTTATTTTTTAGTATATGAATATTATTATAGTATAAGATAAAAAACTATATGGTATTCTTTAAGTTTCTTGATTCGACAATTGAATATAACACTTTAAAATGTTTGGTAGGTACGAATTCGCATATTTATCTACTTCTCAATATACTTCAAAATTTAGAATATTGGAATTAGCATATTAATTCAAATGTGCTCCTCAATATGCTACTTACCAAACATACATATAGGCCGATCAAATATGTTAAAGTAAACGTGTAACACCCAGGATTTTTAAAACCGATATGGCCAGGATGCTACCGCCACATTTCCCCAATTAAGCTCGCCTTTGGTTAACTTAACTGAGAAAATGCTAAGGTTAATTTTTATCATACCACATGCATAGGGATTTACTCAAAAGAAAATAAATATACGGAAGCGTGAAAATGAGTAACATGTTTTAAAATATTGATTTATGAAATGGAAAAAAAAACAATTAAAATATGCATCATGTCTTTTGAGAAACCATCCCCATGCAATTCTCCATGCTCCACCTTTCTAGTTCTGTGAGTCTGAAAAGAAAAATTTAAAAGATAGGTTGTCAGTATGAATTACTGAGTAGACTAATCATATTCCCAGTACAATATTAAATTATTATTTTTTCTTTGCAATATATTCCGGTAAGAGTAAAAAGAATTATTAAAAATAATTAAGTTAGAATCGCCGCCGTACTAATAAGACATCATGAGGACACCCAAACATAATATCATCCATAATTTCAACAACCGTGTCACAATAAACCATACATTCATAAATACTTGACAGTGATGCATTCAACAGATGTTGCATTGACATAAAAATTTTATAAATTCAATTATTGCTCAGAAAATTCCAAAACTTTCAAGTTAGATTCAAAATTCAAAGATGTAAAATTTTCATCTTTTACACTTTTACAGATTTTGATTCCAAGTTGATGGAAAAATTAGATTTTGTACAGAAGTACTATTCTGCCGACAGAATTATGTTGTCTTCGAAAATAAATTCTATAAAAATAAATACTTATCCAAAAATTCCGAAAATTTCAGGTTAGTCTCCTTACAAAATTATCTATAGGTTTTGTGTTTCAAGTTTTTCTCAATTTCTATTCGAAGCTAACCCAAAATACAAATTTTTACAAGGGTTCAAATCTGTCCCGAAAAATCCCCAGGAGCATATCTGGTAGAATTTTTTTTAGCATTGATAAACACTTCCAAAATTCAGGAAATTGTTACCATGCATACTATAGTCATAGATCTACCATTTCTTAGTTTATAATTTTACAAAATTCAAACCTAAAATAAAGTAAAAATTCATTCTTTCACCTACAGGAAATCTGTCACAGAAATCCAAACTAAGGAGAGTTTCCCTAAAATTGATATTTCAAAATCTAACATACCCGAAAATTTTATAACTTAAATAAATAAAATAAATACAATAAATAAATAAATAAGTAAAAGAATAAATAGAAATGGAATTTAATCCAAGAAGGAAGTAAAGTTAAAGATACATTAATTAAATAAATGGTCCAAGAAAACCCAATATACATGGACTCAATAATTCAAATCTGAAATTAAATTGAGACCCGAATAAAATTAAGATATGAATTTGGAGCCCAAAGATTAGCCGGAAAATCGGAGCCCAAGAACATAAGAGGATAGAAGTCAGAAAGATAGAAGAAAAGGCCCGACGGATTGACGACCCGGCCCGGACCGAAGTCTAGGCCAAGGCCGCGCAGCCTCCGCGCGTTCCGGAGGGAATCCCGCGCCACGGGCGCGCCAGAAGGCAGCAATGCCCCGTGCGCGATTCTCTCGACCGATTTTGGATTTTTCGACGTCAGCTGCACGTCTTTCGGCCCAAGACACTTCAAGGCAGCTCTTGGACATCCTACGGGTCTCCTAAGTCTATAAATACCCTTCTCCTTCGACCTCGGACACTTCTCAACATCTTCAGATTCTCTAAACACTTTCAAAACCCTAATTCCCAAGTCGTCGGAGGCACGAAGGCAGTAAAGGACCAAGACCTCGACGAAATCAGAGACTCCCCATCGTTGTTGGTAAGACTTTTGTCCATCTTCTTCTATTCGAATTCGAAACGAATCTAACTTGGCCCCTCTTTCTTTCCTAAACCCCGATCTGGATCAAGAACGAAGATTTCGACGGATCTAGGAGTCAAACGGTGAACGAGGAGGGCACTTCATCAAACTAGATGAGCCAGATAATCCAATTCAAGTAAGTTAACACTTACTATGGTTTTGGGTGATTAAAAACAACCGAACGAATAAGATCTAATAAGAAACCCTAATTAAAAATCTATCTACACCGGCACAATGTCGTTGCACGAATTTTTTCGGACCATTTAAGGTGCCCAAAAGGAAAAACTCAAAACATAAAATGTTTTCCTAAGACCCTGATCTATACCGTGTACAAATTTCAGAATTTTCTGTTAAGATTTGATACCCAAAAATCGACCTAGACGAACATGCCTTCAATTCTAATCTTGAAATAGTAATAGATTCATATTTCGAACTTGTTGATAATTTTGACACTAGATCTAGGCCGAATTAGGACTTGAGTTGAAAACGAAAATTGCAGATCTATGTGTTGTGTATCTCCCTGTAAAATTTTATCAAGATTGGTGGTCATTTGTTATGTTAAAAATTGGATTTTTGAAACTGCTGCATCTGAACTCGGGCAGAATAATGTTCTGGTACAAATTCACGTTTTTGACTTGTTTCCTTAACCCGGATTGAAAAACTTAAAATACGAAACTTGTTTGTTACTGTGTTTTGAGTTACTGTCCAAATTTCAGAATTTTTGGCCTTGAGATGAATTTTTAAATGATAATGGAGCGAACAGCATTTTATGAAAGTTATATTTTGAGAAACTTGTCGAATTTGTGAAATTGGCCTTTATTATACAAACACGTGAAAATTCTTTTGAAATTATTAAACAAACATTTTCGAGAAATCCCCTTGCAACTTGATTTAAAACTATGTAGGGGGAGAGTGCTCTGCATGGTGCCCTCCTAGCTGTACACGTCGTGCCTGATTGGACGATGGTGTTGAAATATGTGAAATTATGCCAAAACGACGAGATATTTTGGGCCTACACTCTCGGGAGTATCCGTATGGGTTTCCCGTGGCTCCGGAGTGGTACTGGGTATGGCGGATTTGGCTGAGGCCAACGGTTACTTGAAAAATGTAGAGATTGCAATGCAATCGAGAAAAACTTGAGATACCTGATCTTGGAGTAATGGGGATAATTAAAATACTTTTATTTATTACTTTCATTTAAGTTATCTATTGCTTTTACTTAAATTATGATATATGTATGGTTGGCTAGAATCCATATTTTAAATTATGCAATTTATTTAGTAAATTAAATGAAATTGTATATTGCCTACTAGCATGCTTTATTTAAATTTAATTAATGGCTTTGAAACTCCTTAATCATGATATGTGTTAACTTACTCGGCACGTTTTGCTGACCAAACCATATTTTTCTCTTTTTTCTTTCAGAGTATGAGGAATATGCATGATCATATGCATGCATGGGAACATTTGGGGAAAAAAATGTTGTTTTTAAATTCTGCATTTATTTATGACTTGCATGAACGGGCATGTTTAACCTGTGTTTTGGCCATGTTGGCCCAATTTAAATTCCGCTGCAATATATATTTAAGTATTACATTCCCCTGCAACTATGATGATATTATTTTCGAATTATATTACATGGGCTGCTTTTTAATTGTTTTAAATATTTTCAATACTGCAATACCAAAGCCGTGCATCTCTTTAGCAAGCTCGATGAAGTCGTGTCTTGCTAGGGAGGTGTGGCGGTAACATCCCGGCCTGGGTTATCAAATCCGGGGTGTTTAAAGTATGTATAACTTTTTCCTAAGGATCAACGAAAGCAAAATATGGGATAAATGGACGAGTGCTACCGCCACGCATCCCGGGACATCCCGAAATACGCTAAGGCTAACATAAATAATTATTTGCAGAAATTCAGAGTTTAATTCATGTGCTAAGTGTTTCGCACAAAAGCCACAGATACCGGCATTCTTAATAAAATAGCATTCATAGCCGTTAAAGTAGGGAGGCGTAAAAGTTTCAAAAGTGGGTAGACACCCAAATACACGTCCTCAAGTTAAACCAAAACACATGCCAAGTTACTCCGTCTAGAAGACTTAAAAGTTATACATACTTTAAACCCAGAAATACTTTAAGAATACCCGAACCGTGCCCAGATGATGTAAGATGACTATCGGTCCTCACAGATGTCAAAACCTGAAAGAGGAGTAAATAAAATGTAGAGTCAGCGAAAACAATCGCTGAGTAATTAGACCCTTACTCCCGGAGGAGGCTGGGTTGCAGGAAGTGGTTTAAAAAGCAGTTACGGAAAATGGCATGCTAAACGAGAGTAATATATACATAGACCATATTAATCTAACCCGGGAATAGTTAATACAGCAATATGCGTTACCGAGATGTAAAATCCCAGCCACTGTGATGTGCAGGTTCCCCAATGGGGCCCAAATCTCACATACACGCAAGGGTGTGGGGGAGGTATGAAATTTCCTCGAGAACCCACCACTGGAAATCAGATATGGAACCGCCTGGATAGCCCCAAAAGTCCCCGTATGGAGATTAAGTGCACAACAACGTGGGAGTTGGGCAGCCAGCCCATACCCAGACCCAGCCCCCGTAACAATGAGCACCCAAAAATCCGTGGGTTTTGAGGTAAGTGATTAGGATCGTAAAGCACAGTAAAAGAGCACACCAATATTCCAAAAACAGTAGGGAGCTATAGCATAAAATTAAAATAATAAAGCCGTAGTAAAAATTATGCTTTAGCTAAAATAAATTTGGGCTATCCCCAAGGAGTAAAAATCCACTTACAATTACCGCAGGTAGTTGGGGAAAATAACACGATGCCGGCTACGAGCAGATAAATTTTCCTAATGAACAGCTACTCAACTTTCGTGATGCAAGCTTCCCACCAAATCTATTGAACTATTTCAAAAATACTAAATACTTTATTCTTTTAGGATTTAAACAGTCTGAGTTGCTAGAGGCTAAACAAAAAAATATGGATGGATTTAGATCAATGAAGTCTCACCTCTTTGCAAGCTGTTACAAGAACTACTATATAGGAATCCTTCCACTTTTACTGCTTCCTTCGTACTGAAATTCAGGATAGGCAGGAACTATACTTGTGTATGGAGCTAGAAGACTGAAGAAAGAAAATGAATGGGGACGAAAGGCATAATGGAGCTGAAGGGGAAGAGTAGTTTTATAGGCACACTGGTTGATCCTTATTACCCGGATAAAGACACTATTCTCACCTTTCACTCCCTTAAACCACCAGGTATCCATTCTAGTCACTTCCCATAGATGACTCACACTACCCATCCCACTCTCAAACCCCCTCCCTGGTGCCCGCCGCCCTCCCCTTCCTCTCCCATCTCTTCAGTTATTTCCATCAATCCTTCCAAGTTTTCAGACCACTATCCCCAAGGCAAAAGTGCTCAAGAGTGCTTGAAGGTTTTAAGGGAGTTCTTTGGATAGAGGAGAGGGGCCCGGTCACAGTCATGTTCTTCCCCTTCCTCCATTGTTTTTGGGTTTTGTACTTGGCCATTCTTTGAGGTAGGGATGAGGGAATGGGCGGCGTGGTGGTGGCTTTGCTTCAAGGCGGCGGCGCGGGAGTGGCGGCTGTGGCGGTGCTGCAGTGGCGAAGGGGCGGCGGTGGGTGCCTCGACCTCTGTCCGAGCGGCCCGTGGCGGCGACGGGAGGGAGAAGACGGAGGCGAAGAGGGCGGTGGGTATGGCGGAGATGGTGGTGGCCGCGAGCGGCGGCGGCAGGTGCCGACAGGTCCGCCCCCACTCTTTCTTTCTTCTCCTCCATTTTCTTGATTTTGATTTGTTGATGGTTGGAAAGGGGGGATCCGGTGGTGGTTTTGGATCTGGATTTTGGTGGTGGTGGTATGGCCGGATTTGGTTTGGGGGTGGTGGTGGCCGGATTTGGGTCTTGGTGGTGGTAGCAGGCGGTGGTGATGCCTGGAGATGGTGGGGGTGGAGCCGGAATCGGAATGGGAAAAAAAATGGTGGCTCGGGTGGAGGGGCCGCCGGCCGGCCGCCGGCGGTGCCGGCGAAGTCGGCGCCGGAGGCGGCGGCGGCAGGGGGAACTTGGGTTAGGGTTAGGGTTTGGTGATGTTGTGGGCTTGGGCCCAATCTTGGGTGTTGGGCTCTCTCTCTTTTATTATATTGGTACCTATTTTAATTGACCCAGCCCAAATACTTAATTGGGACCTAATTAATCCCGTTAATCTTAATGGTGGACTTAATATTTTGTTAGTACTTTATGTTTGGACTTAATAATTTATCGGACTTAATTTACTAATTGGTTTAGCTTCATCTGTCCAATAAATAAATATTCTCAATTCTCCACTCCGGGACAGTCATGTATTATAACTTGGACAACCTTTCATTCCCAACAATTTTAATTGAGTCAAGTATTTTAATTCAATTGTATGGCATTAGTCGCGTAATAATTCCATGTTTAATTTCTGTTAAATCCGACATTTATTAATTAATTGGGTTAGTGGTATTATTCAAGAAATTGATTAAAATGTAGCCTATAGCTTAAGGAAGACTCAAATAATTCTATTTAGATTTTCTAAGGCCTTTGAACAACTATTTATTTTTAAATCTATTTCGTTGTTATTACTATGTAATTTTTTTGTTTTAAAATTTTACGGAGGGTTATAGTCTACCCTCCTTAAAATAAGGCTTCGTCCTCGAAGCCATGCAAATTATAAGGGGAATCTTGATACTTCATAAGTACAATTTAAAACAGCGTACGATCATAACATAGGACATCGAGTCCCTACTCGCCCCTAATCTCGTCAAATAGTTCCGGATAGTTATCCCTCATGTCGGCTTCGACTTCCCACCTGGCATCTTTCTCGTCATGTCTTGACCACTGTACCTTCACCATCCGGATCGATTTCCGCCTCGTGGTCCATTCTTTTGAATCCAGAATTTCCACGGGTCTCTCTTCATATGTCAGGTTCTCGTCCAGCTCGATTATTTCCGGTATCACTTCCCTCCTGGGGTCCTGGTGATACTCCTTGATTTGGGATACGTGAAATACGTTATGGACCCTAGATAATTCCTCTGGTAGAGCCAACCTGTAAGCCAGTGGTCCAATTCTTGCGGTTACCTCAAAGGGTCCAATATATCTCGGACTCAGTTTACCGCGCTTGCCAAATCTCATCACGCCTTTCATTGGAGACACTTTAAGAAGTATCTTATCCCCAACTTTGTACTCGCCAATCCTCCGATGCTTGTCGGCATACGTCTTCTGTCTATCCTGTGCCGCTTTGATCCGCTGTTGGACCGTCTCGATTATTTTCTTGACTCCTCGATCATTGGAGGTCCAACTTGGATCGGTTCGTTCTTCTCAAACCAACACAGTAGGCTACGACACTTTCTCCCGTACATTGCCTCAAATGGCGCCATGCCGATGCTAGCATGATAGCTATTGTTGTATGAAAACTCAATCAGCGCCAGATGCTTTTCCCAGCTACCATCGAACTCCAGGACGCACAATCTCAACATGTCCTCTAGGGTTTGGATGGTCCTTTCAGTCTGGCCGTCGGTAGTCGGGTGAAAAGCCGTGCTTAAGTTAAGCTTAGTGCCAAGTGCCTCTTGAAGCTTCGTCCAAAAATTCGAAGTGAATCTCCCATCACGATCCGACACGATATCCTGCGGGACTCCTTGTCTTCTTACCACGTTCTCCACGTAGGCCTTTGCTAATTATTCCATGCTCCACTTCTCTCGCATGGGTATGAAGATAGCAGCATTGGTTAATCTGTCGACGATAACCCATATTTTATCGTATCCCGATGGTGTCCTAGGCAGTCCCGAGATGAAGTCCATTGAAAAATACTATCCCACTTCCATGTTGGAATTTCTAAAGGTTTCACCAACCCGATGGGTTTCTTCCTTTCCGCCTTAACCTTTTGACAGATAGGGCATTTCTCAACGAAGTCTGCCACTTCCTTCTTCATTTGAGGCCACAAAAAATGTTCCTTCAGATCTTTGTACAACTTGTCACCTCCAGGGTGATTAGAGTATGGTGTCTTGTGCCCTTCCTCCAAAATCTTCCTCTTTAGTTCGGCACATGCATGTGGGATGCACCAACGTCCTCGAAACTTAATACATCCATCCGCCTCAACCTGGAAGTCAGTTGCCTTCCCTTGTTCAATCTTGGCCTTTATCCTTTCCAATTTAATGTCTCCTGGTTGACTTGCCCGAATCTCCTCAAAGAAATCTGGCCGAATTGCGATTGTACTAAATAGTCTTGCCGGTGTCCCTTCATATACTAACTCGATTCCAAATCCGGCTATTTCTTGGTACAACTCTGGGGGTAGGACCTTCATACTTGCCATGTGTGTGGATTTTCGGCTAAGTGCATCGGCTACGACATTTGCCTTACCCTCATGGTAGGCAATGTCCAGATCATAATCTTTAATCAATTCCAACCACCTTCTCTGTCGCATATTTAACTCCTTCTGAGTAAAAATATACTTTAGACTCTTGTGGTCGGTATAAACCTTGCATTTCCGCCCATACAAGTAATGTCTCCATATTTTCAGTGCGAACACGACCGCTGCTAATTCCAGGTCGTGTGTGGGGTAGTTCTCCTCATGAGGTCTCAGCTGTCGGGATGCATAAGCTATTACTTTCCCGAGCTGCATCAGGACACACCCCAGTCCATTCTTAGATGCGTTGCTATATACCTCAAAATCATCCGTTTCTGTAGGCAGTGTTAGGACAGAAGTCGTAGTTAACCTCTTCTTCAACATCTCGAACGCGGCATTGCACTCCGATGTCCGTATCACCTTGCTTCCCTTCTTCAAGTTCTGTGTCAGCGGTCTAGCAATCTTGGAGAAGTCCTTCACAAAACGCCTGTAGTATCCTGCTAGACCGAAAAAGCTTCTTATCTCGGTTTGCGAGGTAGGAATAGGCCATTCGACCACTGCCGATACCTTGGCCGGATCTACCGAAATTCCTTCGGCTGAAACATTGTGTCCAAGGAAGGACACTTTGCTTAGCCACAACTCGCATTTTGACAATTTTGCATATAACTGATGGTCCCTCAATATTGTCAAAACCTTGCGTAAGTGTTCTTCATGTTCGCGCTTCCCCTTTGAGTAGATCAGAATATCATCGATGAACACCACTACGCAAGTGTCTAGTAGTTCGCGGAAAACGTCGTTCATCAGACTTATAAACACTGCTGGGGCATTGGTTAATCTGAAGGACATTACAGTAAATTTGTAATGCCCGTATCTGGTTCGGAAAGCCGTCTTCGGAATGTCCTCTTCAGCTACCCTCAGCTGATGATATCCTGATCTCATATCGATCTTTGAGAACGTCCTTGCTCCTTTTAGTTGATCGAACAGATCGTCGATCCTCGGGAGAGGATACTTGTTCTTAATGGTCACCTGGTTCAATCCGCGGTAGTCTATACAGAGTCGCATACTACCGTCCTTCTTGCGGACGAACAGCACTAGGGCTCCCCACGGTGACGTGCTTGGCCTGATGTAACCCTTATTAAGCAATTCTTCCAGTTGTTCCTTCAATTCCTTGCTCTCTGCAGGTGCCATCTGGTACGGGGCTTTAGACACAGGTTGCGTTCCTGGCGCCAAGTCAATTGTAAAAAAACTCTACCCCTTTGTGTGGTGGCATTCCCGGAATTTCGTCTGGAAATACGTCCGGATAATCACGTACGACTGGAATCTGTTCGAGGTCAACTCCCTCTGCTTGCTTGTCCTCTACGTGGCAGAGATAGACTGGATATCCTTTGTCTGCCAACTCTGTCATCTTTAGAGCCGTGACGATTTTAATTCTCGGTTTTGGTGGCTCCGCATAAACAGACAGTCTCTTCTTATTCGGGCCATACAATGTCACCTTCTGTTGAGTGCAGTCGATGGTAGCCTTGTGACGAACCAACCAATCCATTCCCAAAATAATATCAAAGTCTTGCAAGTCGAACTTAATCAAGTTCGCCGCAAACTCGACCCCGTATATAAGTATTAGAACGTTCATGTATCTCTGAGAGCAGTTTACCACTGTCCCATTAGGTAACGAAACGCCTAAGTTCACTGCACTAGGGGCTCTAAATCCTAGTTGTTCCGCTTTCTTATTCGCTATAAATGATTACGATGCTCCAGAATCAAACAAAACATACGTGGCAGAGTTTTTAACTGTGAACGTACCAGCTATGACATCGTCATTGTCTTGAAGGTCAGCTCGGTTCACCACATTCAACCGTCCCTGATTGTTCCGAGCAGCTGGGGGAGGGTTCCTCTGATTGCGGCCCTGGTCTGGCTGCGGGTTCCTCGGCTTCCCCCTCAAACACGCCTCGGTCTGGTAACGAGGGTCCCTTTTGAGGTCATCTCGCACCCTATTCGCATCCAAACGGATTCCACAATCGTAAACCATATGACCGGTAAGACCGCACCTGAAACAGTCCCCATTAAGCGGGCAGATTTGCATCCAGTGTTGTTTGCTTCATTTGTTGCAGGGTGCGGGTACAGGGAGTCGATCATCATTCCTCTGGTTGGGGCCATTGACGTTCTAGCGTTGGCCACGGTCCCCCTTGTCTTGCTTCTTCTCAAATCGTCCCTTCTTCTGGGCTGCAGAGAACTGTCCAACATATTTGTAACACCCCGGATTTGATTTCCCAGGCCAGGGCATTACCGCCACACTTTTCTAAACAAGACCCGACCCAAGTCGAGCTCATCTAGAAAAATGCTAAGGCTAAGTTGTATCAATTTAGCAAAACAATTTTAAAACTATTCAATCATGCCCGAATTAAAATCAGAGTATCTCATGCATCACAGTAATAATCAGTGCGGAAGCTAAAACAAATAAAAATGGGGCCAAACAGACGGCCAAAAACCAAAGTCCAAAGTCCAGTATCAAAGTCCAAAGTGCAGAAATTTAAAATAATTATAAAATGCGACAAGTCTTTATTCTTGGAAAGTCCCATCCCAATGCGCCAACACTTACTCTGCGAAAAATAGGAAATAACAATTTATCAGTACAAACGGTACTGAGTAAGTTAATGTATAGCATAACAAAATTTAAAGATTTAGAAGAGTAATAAAAAGTTGGGAAATTAATCTAACGAACGAGTAAAAATAATTTACGGGGATTTCTTTTTACACTTTACCACACCAATGTTCATTTTGATCGAGGACATCCAAAACATTACCCGCTTGGGCGCTTATGTCCACAAGCTGCCGGTATCGACGATTCAGGGCCTTAGCCGTTTTGGGATCAATTACCCGCTTGGGCACTTATGTCCACAAGCCGACGGTATCCACAATGTGAGAGCAGCGGACCCTATACAGACACACTCCGGAGCCCTAGGTAACCCTTATGGATACACCTAGGAGTATAGACTCATACAATCACGCAACATAATAATAATTCCTTGGCGCCGTTTTGGCCACCAAAAAGAGGGGGCGGCCCAACGAGCCCACGCCAAGTGCACTTACCCTCCAAATTGAACATCTAACTCGATCAAAACTCACAAAGTTTCAAAAATCACATTTTAATCATTACCATATATGTCTACATTTCCAGAATTCATAGGATTCATCAAAGAGTAGCAATCGACTCAAAAACTACCGAAACGTACGAAACCAAATTTCACCGGTAAGACTACACTGTGGCAGTTTCCAAAATCGTATTAGGAAATGTAGTAAAACTTTGTGAAAAATTCTGAAAATTTTACAGGTGCTAGGCGACATCAAAATAAACATTTTTCTCAGAAATAGGCCTTAGCAAATTCGGACTCTAAGTCACTCAAAAAAAATCATTTCAGAAACTTGTTTTCAAAAGGGTGCAAAGACCACTGTTCATCCGACCACAGCTTACTTAAAAATCCATATCAATTCGAAGGTTGTTCCAAAAATTCTGAAATTTAACAGGAGTAAACTAGACACATAGATGAACAATTTTCATGAAGAAATCGACCATCAAAAACGACCATAGCTAGGAGAAATATGAACTACCAAACTGGACATGCTAGAAATTTAAATCTGTCACCAAGTATAGCAGAAAATACCAGATTCGTTATCGTCGACCAAATCAATTCCAAAAATTATGAAAATTTACAGAGGTCATCTTTAAAGTGTTAGGAACATTTTTCATTTAGACAAGTTCTTCCAAAAATGAACGGATCTTGACGAAAAACGCTGAACAAATAAACTACTCGGATAGAAACCCTAATTGACAGTTTTGGCACAAGATGAAAATCGAACTCTAACTCAACAAATACTCAACCAAACACTCTAAAAATTGATATGCACATCATTAACTTACTTCTCAAGAGTGTAGTGTCGAAATCCTTTTTGGTTGAACCCTCAAATTCGCCCGGGACAGCCTCAAACCTCCAAGATCTACCGAACGAATCCTATTTTGAGGTGTTTGGATAAAAGCTTGATGTTAGGGCCTAGAATCCGAAGTAAGGAACAAGGAATTGGTTTAGCAACCTTACCTAGACGTAGGAGAAGGGATTGGAATGCTTGAACTCGCTCAACACCTCTGGAACAAGGAAGAACACTCTCAAAACTCTCACCAACTCTTTCTAGAATCTGAATTTTCGAAGTGAAGTGAGGGTGGGATTTTGGGGTCTGATTGAGGGTAAAGAATGGGATGCTAAGGTTCCCAATGGTGGCTTAAAGGCCCTAGGGACTGTGAAGGACGAAGTAATGACAGTCTCCCTTGGAAAACACTCCCCCAAAACTCATCCAAATCACCTAACACTCCTTGGTTCAAGAATCATCCTAATGCATGCATCCTCCAAACTCACAGCCATAAAGGGGTTCTAGAAGCTTCTAGATTCGTCCATTAGTGTCTCAATACATCCACCAACATCTGGAAAAGGGTTAGGAGTAGATTCAAAGCATCAAAATCGAACTTAATGCAAAAACCAAGCCAAAACGCGTAGGCAGCGTTCGAACTGCTGCCACTGGGGTGGTGGCGCGCTGGTGGCGCGCCACCGCGCGGCCACCGCGCCACCCCAGGTAGCGAATTTCTTCTCCCTTTTTTTTTTATATAATATGATTTTTTTGATCTTTTAAAAATCATATTTGGATTATCCGCTTGTTGGATACTCCGATAACTCTCTTCGAGTTGCTATCGTGCGAAAATATTTAATTCCGCTCTCCCGGAATTATTTCGGTTGCGATAGTTAAATCAAATTAATTAATTCAATTAATTAATTTTTCGGATTTAATACTCGATGTTGATTTTCTCGGGTATTACAGTCTACCCTCCTTAGAAATCAACTTCGTCCTCGAAGTTGGGTCGCACTTCGGAAAATAATAATTGGCACAAAGAAATTATTGAGACTCGAAATTTTAAAATTCTTACCTCAGCTCGCGACGACTTTGCGCGGGGTGTCACATCCTCTCCCCCTTAGAACTGCAGTTATGTCCCCATAACTGCTCCTGAGTCGCTTCGGAAAAGGTTGGGATATCTTTGCTTCATATCCGCTTCCAATTCCCACGTCGCTTCCTCGGTGCCATGATTCGACCATAGGATCTTCACCATCCTCACAGTCTTGTTCCTTGTGACCCTTTCCTTGACGTCAAGTACCTCGATCGGATACTCCTCGTATGTCAAGTCATCATCTAGCTCAATCACGTCGGGTTGCAACACGTGAGTTGGGTCGTGCACATATTTCTTTAATTGAGAAACATGGAATACGTTGTGCACTCGCGACAACTCTGGTGGAAGTGCCAAACGATAAGCCAAGGTACCTACACGATCCAAAATCTCGTACGGACCAATGTAGCGAGGACTTAGTTTCCCTCGTTTACCGAATCGCATCACCCCCTTCATGGGCGATACTTTCAGCATAACCTTGTCTCCCACCTCGAATTCCAGCTCTTGCCGCCTAGTGTCGGTGTAGCTCTTCTGCCTATCTTGCGCGGCTTTCATTTTCTGTTGAACCACCTTGATCTTGCTATTCATATCCTCAATGAGCTGCGGTCCAACAACTACCGAATCGTCATCCTTCGTCCAGCACAACGGACTACGACACTTCCGTCCGTAAAGCGCTTCGAACGGTGCCATGCCTATGCTAGCGTGATAACTGTTGTTGTACGAGAATTCAATCAACGACAAGTGGTCTTCCCAACTTCCCTTGAATTCGAGTACACACGCTCTTAGCATGTCCTCAAGCGTCTGAATCGTGCGCTCAGTCTGACCGTCCGTCATTGGATGAAATGCTGTGCTCATCTTGATTTGGGTTCCTAAGGCTTCTTGTAGTTTAGTCCAGAAGTTGGAGACAAATCTACTATCCCGGTCTGAGATAATATCATGCGGTACTCCGTGCCTTCGGACCACGTTCTCGATGTATGCCTTAGCTAGTTGATCCATTGACCAATTTTCCTTCATTGGTATGAAAATGGCGGTCTTCGTTAACCGATCAACTACTACCCAAATCTTATTCATTCCTCGGGGAGATCTTGGCAACCCCGAAACAAAATCCATGGAGATGCTGTCCCACTTCCAGCTTGGGATCTCCAATGGCTTTACCAATCCTAGCGGTTTTTGCCTTACTGCCTTCACCTTCTGGCAGGTTATACACTTGGCTACAAAGTCGGCAACATCCTTCTTCATCCGCGGCCACCAATAGATTTTCTTTAAGTCTTTGTACAACTTATCCCCACCAGGGTGGACTGAATAAGGTGTACTGTGGCCTTCTTCCATAAGCTTCCTCTTCAATTCCTCGCACTTATGAGGAACGCACCATCTTCCTTTAAAACGAACACTTCCGTCTTCATGGATCGTGAATCCTACCGCCTTTCCTTCACTTATTTTTCCTTTGATCCTCTGGAGATTCTCGTCGTCCGGTTGGGCTTCCCGAATCTCGTCAATACGGTAGATTCAACTGTTATGGCGTTCACTGTCTCCACCACGGTTCCATAATGGACTAGTTCAGTATCTAACTTAGCTAGGTCCATAAACAGTCCCGAAGGTAGAATGAGCGTGTTCGCCGTGTGCCTCGTCTTGTGACTCAACGCATCCGCTACGACGTTTGCCTTGCCTTCATGGTAGGCTATATCCAGATCGTAATCCTTGATCAACTCGAGCCATCTCCTCTGCCTCATATTTAACTCTTTCTGAGTAAATATATACTTGAGGCTCTTGTGATCTGTAAACATCCGACAAGTTCGTCCATATAGATAGTGTCGCCAGATCTTAAGAGCGAACACTACCGCTGCTAGTTCCAGATCATGTGTCGGGTAGTTTACTTCGTGCGTCTTGAGTTGCCTTGATGCATAAGCAATCACTCTATGGTTTTGCATTAACACGCAACCGAGACCTTCCTTCGAGGCGTCGCTATACACCTCATAATCCTCAGTCTCTGATGGCAACGCTAAAACCGGTGCTGATGTGAGTCTCCCCTTAAGCTCACGGAATGACCGCTCACACTCAGCTGTCCAATCAAACTTCAATCCTTTCTTCAGCAATTGGGTCATCGGTCTCGCAATTTTAGAAAAGTCCTTCACGAATCTTCGGTAGTATCCGGCTAGACCCAGGAAACTTCTTACCTCGGTCTGGTTTGTTGGTGCCGGCCAATCAGACACTGCTGATATCTTCGCCGGGTCGACTGATACTCCTTTAGCCGATACTATATGACCTAGAAAAGCGACTTCATTCTTCCAAAACTCGCACTTAGACAGCTTCGCGTAGAGTTGATTCTTCCTCAAAAGTCCGAGTACTTGGTGCAAATGACTACTATGCTCTTCCTCATTCCTTGAGTAAACTAGGATGTCGTCGATGAATACGACTACACATGTGTCTAGTAACTCTCGGAAAACGCTATTCATGAGGTTCATGAATACTGCGGGAGCATTAGTCAGACCGAAAGACATTACGGTGAATTCGTAGTGTCCATATCTTGTTCGGAATGCTGTCTTGGGTATATCATTCTCGGCGATACGCAATTGGTGGTATCCCGACCTTAGATCAACTTTTGAAAATACCGACGCTCCTTTCAGTTGATCGAAGAGATCTTCGATCCTAGGTAGCGGGTACTTGTTCTTAATCGTCACTTGATTCAGACCTCGGTAGTCGATGCACAATCGGAGTCCGCCGTCCTTCTTTTTCACGAACAGGACTGGAGCTCCCCATGGTGATGTGATCGGCCGAATATATCCCTTAGATAACAACTCCTCTAGTTGTTCTTTCAGCTCCTTCATCTCAGCAGGCGCCATGCGATATGGTGCCTTTGACACCGGTTCGATTCCGGGCACGAGATCGATCGTGAACTCCACTTCTCGCGCAGGAGGCATTCCTGGGATATCCTCCGGGAAGACATCTGGGTATTTGTTCATGACGGGGATATTGTCGATCTTGTTCTCCTCGCCTTCCAGATTATGCACGTAGCACGCGTACAGTTGGTATCCCTTCTGCATGAGATTGCAGAACTTTAATGCATTTACTATCTTGGCACCCTTCTTCTGAGGCTGCATATAGTAAATGACCTTCTTTCCGCGACTCTTCGCCAACGAGATCTTCTGCTTCTGGCATTCGATGATAGCCTTGTACCTCGTCAACCAGTCCATTCCCAAAATGATGTCGAAATCCTTAAGGTCAAATTCTATGAGATTCGCAAAGAATTCAGTGTTCTTGATTACTATCGGGATCCCGTCATATCGTTTGGAACACGATACTATCTTACCCGATGGTAATTGGATTCCTAAGTTAATGTTATTCGGAGCTGGTAGATCTAACGCAGATATAATTCTCGTGGAAATCAAAGAGCAACTCGCTCCCGAGTCAAATAAGACCTTGACAGGTACGCTTAAAGCAGTAAACGTACCTTCGATCACGTCGCCTTGAGCAGCTAAGTCAGCTTGATTTATCACGTTCAGGCGTCCTACTGGCCTCCCTTGATTCCCATGCTGGTTTGGATTCTGAGGTGGTCTCTGTGCCTGTGGGAATCTCTGCCCTTGGTTGTCCTGCTGGTTTGGCCCGGCTGGCCTGTTGCCCTGAGGACGGTTTATCAGGTCCAATCTCTTGTCAATGCGGTCCTCCCTCGTCCGGCATTCCTTCTTCATGTGACCTTCTCGGCCACACCGGTAGCAATGCCCCGGCCTTGGGCATTCACGCACCAAGTGCGGAAGGTTGCATTCCCGGCATCTGGGTATGAAGGCGCCCTGGTTATCCGGCCTCCAACCTCCTTGGCCTCCTCGGTTGAGTTCTCTATTATCCGGCTTCCTTTGACCATCATTCCTTCCTTGGTCATTCCCCCTTCTGAAGTGATTCCCAGAGTTGTTGTTCCGGTTCCTCTTATCGAAAGTGTTTAGGCCCTTGCTCGCCTCTCCATGATCCTTGCGCTTCAGCTGTTGTACTCGTGCAATTGCCACTGCACGATCGTAAACAGCTTGCAGAGTAGTGTGATGTCCGCCAACCAAGATCTCTCTGATGCTGAGATTCAGCCCCATTTCGAATTTCTGGGCTTTATCAGCATCGGTTGGTACCAGCCTTGGAGCGAATCGGACGAGCTCTTTAAACTTCGCATAGTATTCTTGAACTGTCTGAGTGCCTTGTCGGAGATTAATGAATTCCTCATATTTAGCAGTCTTTATGCTGAGGGGATAGAACCTTTCCCTCATCATCTCCTTAAACTCTTCCCAGAAGTAGGCATGTTCACCATCAGCAAGTCCTTCTTGGTGGTTTTGCCACCACTCGTCAGCTTCTCCTCTCAGGTAGTACACAGCCACACCAACCTTTTCATTCGCGGGACACCTGATGGCAGTAAGCAGTTTGTCAAAAGTCCTCAGCCAATCCTCCAACTTTGCGGGATCCTCCTGTCCCTCGTAATGAGGCGGCTGGTAAGGGTTCACCATCGCCAGATAATTTATCCGAGCTGCTGGGGGTGGTACTGCTGCTTGAGCTCGGTTGACTTCAGCGTTTCCTAGAGCAACGAGGACTTGCTCAACTGTCCTCAACCTCTCATCAAGTGCGTTGGGAACGGGGTTAGCTTGAACTCCCGGATTCGGCGGGTTCGCATCCGCTGGAGCATTAACGTTCTCATGCACTGGGATCTCAGCTCTAGGTCTCCCTCTGGGCGGCATTCTGATGATCAAGCACGCAGAGGTTAGATTCGCAGTTAGATGAAAGTTAATAGTCAAGTTAGACTAGGGTTAGAACTTAGTCTCATAGGTTCTAAGTGCTAAAGACCACTGAAATGGGCAAGAAAGGAAAGAGAAAACTAAATACGAAATTCCACTAGATGATAACGATTTAATGACAAGGCTACTACATCAAATACTGCTAGGTCACCACTACATAAAATGTGGTACCATCAGGATAATCAATATGCGGTAATAATAGGTACGGAAATGATAGGAAACTAGTAGCGAAAAGCGGTAAAAGTCCAACAAGATAGAACGCATGATAAAGTCTAGATCAAGTAGTCGGGAGAATAGCCAAGCATCCGGCGATCGGCCTCGACCTCCTCGTCGGTATCAAGAGGCAGTGGAGGGTTCTCCACAACCTCCTCGGGGTCCTCCTCTTCCTCCTCAACGTTGATGAACTCATCGGGGTCAAACTCCTCCTCCTCTTCCATCTCTGGTTCGGGGTTAAGCTGGTTTTGCAGCCCAACAATGACTTCCTCCAACGCAAAGATGCGTCCCTGTAGCATATGCACGTGGTGTCTGCAATCCTCGAACTCGGCTGCAAGAGCATCGTGGCGAGCAGCCATCTGGGTACTCCTAATGGTCATAGCCTCCATCCTCTCCTCTATAGCCACAATCCTATTTCTATCGTTTGCGGCATCCCTAGAGATATGGCGAAGTTCGTGCGTGATATCCGACATGGAGCACAATAAACGCATGATGGAATCTTGTAACCTCGGGTCGGCCATCTAATCATGCAAATTTTACATTAAGGGATATGTCTCACATAAAATAACTTGTTAATGCATATGCTACCCCCCCAAAAATAGTACTAAGTTTTTTAGACTTGTCGAATTTGCAAGATATACTTTTCCATGGGTTTCAAAAATAAAATTCCCTTTTTCCATGGAAATAATACTTAAATTGCTTAAAAATAATATTAAATAATTTGGGCCTCTATAGTGGGCCGAAAAATAATAGCTTTAAAATTTTCGGGCTCTGATACCACTTTGTAACACCCCGGATTTGATTTCCCAGGCCAGGGCATTACCGCCACACTTTTCTAAACAAGACCCGACCCAAGTCGAGCTCATCTAGAAAAATGCTAAGGCTAAGTTGTATCAATTTAGCAAAACAATTTTAAAACTATTCAATCATGCCCGAATTAAAATCAGAGTATCTCATGCATCACAGTAATAATCAGTGCGGAAGCTAAAACAAATAAAAATGGGGCCAAACAGACGGCCAAAAACCAAAGTCCAAAGTCCAGTATCAAAGTCCAAAGTGCAGAAATTTAAAATAATTATAAAATGCGACAAGTCTTTATTCTTGGAAAGTCCCATCCCAATGCGCCAACACTTACTCTGCGAAAAATAGGAAATAACAATTTATCAGTACAAACGGTACTGAGTAAGTTAATGTATAGCATAACAAAATTTAAAGATTTAGAAGAGTAATAAAAAGTTGGGAAATTAATCTAACGAACGAGTAAAAATAATTTACGGGGATTTCTTTTTACACTTTACCACACCAATGTTCATTTTGATCGAGGACATCCAAAACATTACCCGCTTGGGCGCTTATGTCCACAAGCTGCCGGTATCGACGATCCAGGGCCTTAGCCGTTTTGGGATCAATTACCCGCTTGGGCACTTATGTCCACAAGCCGACGGTATCCACAATGTGAGAGCAGCGGACCCTATACAGACACACTCCGGAGCCCTAGGTAACCCCTACGGATACACCTAGGAGTATAGACTCATACAATCACGCAACATAATAATAATTCCTTGGCGCCGTTTTGGCCACCAAAAAGAGGGGGCGGCCCAACGAGCCTACGCCAAGTGCACTTACCCTCCAAATTGAACATCTAACTCGATCAAAACTCACAAAGTTTCAAAAATCACATTTTAATCATTACCATATATGTCTACATTTCCAGAATTCATAGGATTCATCAAAGAGTAGCAATCGACTCAAAAACTACCGAAACGTACGAAACCAAATTTCACCGGTAAGACTACACTGTGGCAGTTTCCAAAATCGTATTAGGAAATGTAGTAAAACTTCGTGAAAAATTCTGAAAATTTTACAGGTGCTAGGCGACATCAAAATAAACATTTTTCTCAGAAATAGGCCTTAGCAAATTCGGACTCTAAGTCACTCAAAAAAAATCATTTCAGAAACTTGTTTTCAAAAGGGTGCAAAGACCACTGTTCATCCGACCACAGCTTACTTAAAAATCCATATCAATTCGAAGGTTGTTCCAAAAATTCTGAAATTTAACAGGAGTAAACTAGACACATAGATGAACAATTTTCATGAAGAAATTGACCATCAAAAACGACCATAGCTAGGAGAAATATGAACTACCAAACTGGACATGCTAGAAATTTAAATCTGTCACCAAGTATAGCAGAAAATACCAGATTCGTTATCGTCGACCAAATCAATTCCAAAAATTATGAAAATTTACAGAGGTCATCTTTAAAGTGTTAGGAACATTTTTCATTTAGACAAGTTCTTCCAAAAATGAACGGATCTTGACGAAAAACGCTGAACAAATAAACTACTCGGATAGAAACCCTAATTGACAGTTTTGGCACAAGATGAAAATCGAACTCTAACTCAACAAATACTCAACCAAACACTCTAAAAATTGATATGCACATCATTAACTTACTTCTCAAGAGTGTAGTGTCGAAATCCTTTTTGGTTGAACCCTCAAATTCGCCCGGGACAGCCTCAAACCTCCAAGATCTACCGAACGAATCCTATTTTGAGGTGTTTGGATAAAAGCTTGATGTTAGGGCCTAGAATCCGAAGTAAGGAACAAGGAATTGGTTTAGCAACCTTACCTAGACGTAGGAGAAGGGATTGGAATGCTTGAACTCGCTCAACACCTCTGGAACAAGGAAGAACACTCTCAAAACTCTCACCAACTCTTTCTAGAATCTGAATTTTCGAAGTGAAGTGAGGGTGGGATTTTGGGGTCTGATTGAGGGTAAAGAATGGGATGCTAAGGTTCCCAATGGTGGCTTAAAGGCCCTAGGGACTGTGAAGGACGAAGTAATGACAGTCTCCCTTGGAAAACACTCCCCCAAAACTCATCCAAATCACCTAACACTCCTTGGTTCAAGAATCATCCTAATGCATGCATCCTCCAAACTCACAGCCATAAAGGGGTTCTAGAAGCTTCTAGATTCGTCCATTAGTGTCTCAATACATCCACCAACATCTGGAAAAGGGTTAGGAGTAGATTCAAAGCATCAAAATCGAACTTAATGCAAAAACCAAGCCAAAACGCGTAGGCAGCGTTCGAACTGCTGCCACTGGGGTGGTGGCGCGCTGGTGGCGCGCCACCGCGCGGCCACCGCGCCACCCCAGGTAGCGAATTTCTTCTCCCTTTTTTTTTTATATAATATGATTTTTTTGATCTTTTAAAAATCATATTTGGATTATCCGCTTGTTGGATACTCCAATAACTCTCTTCGAGTTGCTATCGTGCGAAAATATTTAATTCCGCTCTCCCGGAATTATTTCGGTTGCGATAGTTAAATCAAATTAATTAATTCAATTAATTAATTTTTCGGATTTAATACTCGATGTTGATTTTCTCGGGTATTACAATATTCCTCTCTTCGCTTGGGTAGCCGGACCCGTTCCACTGTCATCGCTCGGTCATAAAGCTTTTGGAGGTTAAAGAACTGCTTACCTCCTAACCCCTCTCGGATTCCTTGGTTCAGACCGAGCTCGAACTTCTGCGCCTGGGCGTGATCAGTATTCACCAGTCCCGGGGCAAAACGGAGAAGCTCGTTGAATTTCTCGAAGTATTCATGGACAGAACAGCTTCCCTGCTTCAGAGTGACGAAATCTTCGTATTTAGCATTTTTCACGCTAGTGGAGTAGAACCTAGCGCGCAGTGCCTCTTGAAATTCTGTCCAGCTGACGTCCCGATTCTCCTGGCTTCTCCACCAGGTATTTGCCTTTCCTCCCAGAAAAGTGTAGCCACTTCCGCCTTCCTTTCGTCCGGACATTGGACCGCCTCTAGCAACTTATCGAATGTCTCGATCCACCCTTCCAGTTTAGTCGGGTCCTCATGTCGGACACACCTGGGAGGCTGGTATTTGTGTACAGCTTCAATGTAGTCGGTGGGCTGCCCACCTTGCTCTTTGTCCCTTGCGAGTTGCCGTGCTACCGCGGCTCCAATGGTCAACATCATCTGTTCCAAACGATCCTGTCGTCCTTCCATAGGCTCTTGCCTGTCCTCCACCGAGTGTTGCCTATTTTCCATGGGGTCTTGCCCACCCCCTACAGACTCCTGCACTTCCTCCATAGGGTTAGGAGCCATGGATGGGTTCACCGGGTGTTTCCTTGGGCGTCCGCGTGGAGGCATCTGAAAGGCAACAATTATTTCAACTGTGAGGGGAAGTCTTTCTTATTTAGTCATTAATTATCAATATTTACTTACCTATTTTTTTTATTATTTCGGTTATCATTATTAGATTATTTATTTATTTAGATTACTGTTATTATTAATATTATATATGTACATATATATATATATATTTTTTATATTATTATAATTCATTATTATTATTTATTTATGCGTAGTTCATAGTCCTCTAAATCTAAGGCATCCCCTAAGTCACGCCCTTAAGTAGTGCTAAGGCAAGATGAGATAGCATGATTTTTAAATTTTAATATATATCCAAGATAAGGAATGACCTAGACCAATCCCTTAAAATGATACCACCTGGTAGATCCACTAGTGGGGTAAACGTCCCCGAGATCTTACCAATGAAAATGGACAGTAATAGTTAATACCAGTACATGATAATCCTAACAGACAACTAGTCAAGCGAGGTAGATACTAAGGAAAGCAGATAAATAGGTGTTCGATCGTTGCACGTCCGGATCCTCACTCGGTATCCTCCTCCTCCTCCTCTTCCTCAGGGTCGGACTCATTCGACACTGGGATGGCCCGGGCGGCTCTAGCGGCGCTACTAGAGGCGGGGGTTGCCTCCCAAACCACCCGCTTGTCCACCACGACCGTGGTGTCCGGCTTCGCCTTCTTCCTAGGCCCCCAGTTCGCATGGAAGAAACAGAGGTCTTCCATCATGGTGATTTCCTCGGCCTCGAGTGAGTGGAGCCGCTGCTGCTGGTCTGCAATGGTGACATCCTTCTGCTCTTCGTCTTCCATGCCCTTCGACATCGCCTCATATCGTATGTTCTGCTCGGATTCCTTTTCTGGTTCTGCCTTTGCTATCCTCCCAGTCAAGTCGGATATGTCGTCCTCATGTATTTGGACTTCGTTTCTCAACTTCACCACTCGCTCATTCAAATGAGATACCGAGTCTGAAATCGCTGTGAGTGCAGGGTTTGACATCTGGGGAAAATTGGGTCAGAAACATATATATATATGTGTATATATTTACATATGCGCTAAAAAAAAATTCTGCTCGTGCCTATATGCGTATGTGTGTGTGTCCCAATCCCCAAAATAAAATATTTAATACTTGGCATGTATATTTTAAAATATTCGTATAAAATTTGATCGACAAAATGCGCTATATTAAATTGTACAAAAAAGAATGCCTTCTTAAAAATAATTTGTTGTGCAACAATTTAAAAATAGTTTTAAATGCACAAAATTCATAGAACAAAACCGCTCTAATACCAAACTGTAACACCCCCATTTTCCCTAAAGATCAACGAAAACAAAATATGGGATAAATGGACGAGTGCTACCGCCACGCATCCCGGGACATCCCGAAATACTATAAGGCTAACATAAATAATTATTTTCAGAAATTCAGAGTTTAATTCATGTGCTAAGTGTTTCGCACAAAAGCTGCAGATACCGGCATTCTTAATAAAATAGCATTCATAGCCGATAAAGTAGGGAGGCGTAAAAGTTTCAAAAGTGGGTAGACACCCAAATACACGTCCTCAAGTTAAACCAAAACACATGCCAAGTTACTCCGTCTAGGAGACTTTAAAGTTATACATACTTTAAACCCAGAAATACTTTAAGAATACCCGAACCGTGCCCAGATGATATAAGATGACTATCGGTCCTCACAGATGTCAAAACCTGAAAGAGGAGTAAATAAAATGTAGAGTCAGCGAAAACAATCGTTGAGTATGTAGACCCTTACTCCCGGAGGAGGTTGGGTTGCAGGAAGTGGTTTAAAAAGCAATTACGGAAAATGGCATGCTAATCGAGAGTAATTTATACATATAGACAATATTAATCTAACCCGGGAATAGTTAATACAGCAATATGCGTTACCGAGATGTAAAATCCCAGCCACTGTGATGTGCAGGTTCCCCAATGGGGCCCAAATCTCACATACACGCAAGGGTGTGGGGGGGGATATGAAATTTCCTCGAGAACCCACCACTGGAAATCAGATATGGAACCGCCTGGATAGCCCCAAGAGTCCCCGTGTGGCGATTAAGTGCACAACAACGTGGGAGTTGGGCAGCCAGCCCATACCCAGACCCAGCCCTCGTAACAATGAGCGCCCAAAAATCCGTGGGTTTTGAGGTAAGTGATTAGGATCGTAAAGCACAGTAAAAGAGCACACCAATATTCCAAAAACAGTAGGGAGCTATAAGCATAAAATTAAACTAATAAAGTGGTAGTAAAAATTATGCTTTAGCTAAAATAAATTTGGGCTATCCCCAAGGAGTAAAAATCCACTTACAATTACCGCAGGTAGTTGGGAAAATAACACGACGCCGGCTACGAGCAGATAAATTTTCCTAATGAATAGCTACTCAACTTTCGTGATGCAATCTTCCCACCAAATCTATTGAACTATTTCAAAAATACTAAATACTTTATTCTTTTAGGATTTAAACAGTCTGAGTTGCTAGAGGCTAAACAAAAAAAAATAGGGATGGATTTAGATTAATGAAGTCTCACCTCTTTGCAAGCTGTTACAAGAACTACTATATAGGAATCCTTCCACTTTTACTGCTTCCTTCGTACTGAAATTCAGGATGGGCAGGAACTATACTTGTGTATGGGGCTAGAAGACTGAAGAAAGAAAATGAATGGGGACGAAAGGCATAATGGAGCTGAAGGGGAAGAGTAGTTTTATAGGCACACTGGTTGATCCTTATTACCCGGATAAAGACACTATTCTCACCTTTCACTCCCTTAAACCACCAGGTATCGATTCTACTCACTTCCCATAGATGTCTCACACTACCCATCCCACTCTCAAACCCCCTCCCTGGTGCCCGCCGCCCTCCCCTTCCTCTCCCATCTCTTCACTTATTTCCATCAATCCCTCCAAGTTTTGAGACCACTATCCCCAAGGCAAGACTGCTCAAGAGTGCTTGAAGGTTTTAAGGGAGTTCTTTGGATAGAGGAGAGAGGCCCAGTCACAGTCATGTTCTTCCCCTTCCTCCATTTTTTTTTTTGGTTTTGGACTTGGCCATTCTTTCAGGATGGTAGGGATGAGGGAATGGGCGGCGGTGGTGGTGGATTTGCTTCGAGGCGGCGGCGCGGGAGTGGCGGTTGTGGCAGCGATGCAGTGGCGAAGGGGCGGCGGTGGGTGCCTCGACCTCTGTCCGAGCGGCCCGTGGCGGCGACGGGAGGGAGAAGACGGAGGCGAAGAGGGCGGTGGGTATGGCGGAGATAGTGGTGGCCGCGAGCGGCGGCGGCGGTGCCGACAGGTCCGCCCCAACTCTTTCTTTCTTCTCCTCCATTTTCTTGATTTTGATTTGTTGATGGTTGGAAAGGGGGGATTTGGTGGTGGTTTTGGATATGGATTTTGGTGGTGGCGGTATGGCCGGATTTGGTTTGGGGGTGGTGGTGGCCGGCTTTGGGTCTAGGTGGTGGTAGCAGGCGGTGGCGACGGCCGGAGATGGTGGGGGTGGAGTCGGAATCGGAATGAGAAAAAAACTGGTGGCTCGGGTGGAGGGGCCGCCGGCGAAGTCGGCGCCGGAGGCGGCGGCGGCAGGGGGGAACTAGGGTTAGGGTTAGGTTTTGGTGATGTTGTGGGCTTGGGCCCAATCTTGGGTGTTGGGCTCTTTCTCTTTTATTGTATTGATACCTATTTTAATTGACCCAGCCCAAATACTTAATTGGGACTTAATTAATCCCGTTAATCTTAATGGTGGACTTAATATTTTGTTAGTACTTTATGTTTGGACTTAATAATTTATCGGACTTAATTTACTAATTGGTTTAGCTTCATCTGTACAATAAACAAATATTCTCAATTCTCCACTCCGGGACAGTCATGTATTATAACTTGGACAACCTTTCATTCCCAACAATTTTAATTGAGTCAAGTATTTTAATTCAATTGTATGTCATTAGTCGCGTAATAATTCCATGTTTATTTCTGTTAAATCCGACATTTATTAATTAATTGGGTTAGTGATATTGTTCAAGAAATTGATTAAAATGTAGCCTATAGCTTAAGGAAGACTCAAATAATTCTATTTAGATTTTCTAAGGCCTTTGAACAACTATGTATTTTTAAATCTATTTCGTTATTATTACTATGTAATATTTTTGTTTTAAAATTTTACGGAGGGTTATAAGAAACATGAGATTGAAATTGAAAGGAAATTGAAGAAGCGAAAATTCAAGATAAGGTAACATCTACTCATGTTCCCCCTACTTGAACTAATTTACCTCCTTTTCCTGACAGGTGGAAGGAGCTACCAAAGTAAGATAACATGAAGAAAATGTTGGATATTTTGAAGAAACTGAACTTAACCATTCCATTGTTGGATGCTATAAGTCAAATTCCAACATATGTCAAGTTCTTGGAAGAGTTGTGTACCAACAAAAAGTGGTTAAAGGGAGATGAACAATTCAGTGCGGGTGAGAGTGTATATGCTATTCTAAAAAGAAAATTTCATATAAGTGTGGTGACCCAGGTATGTTTGTGATCTCTTGCAAGATTGGAAATATAATAGTCCAAAAGGCGATGCTTGACTTATGAGTTGCAATGAATGTTATGCTAGAACGTTGTTTAACTCCTTAAGTCTAGGGCCTATGAAAGAAACATGAATAATTATTCAATTAGTGGATCGAACAATACATATCCTGATGGAGCGATTAAAGATATTTTGGTTCAAGTTAATGAATTGATATTTCCTGTGAATTTTTATGTGTTGGATATGAATGATAAAGGTTGTTCTAACCCTCTCCTATTATGCTTGGTGTGCCATTTATCTGTACTGCAGGGAGTGCTATTAATGTGAAACATGACACACTATCTATGGAATTTGATGGAGAAATGATTGTTTTTTAGTATCTTCGATGCTATGAAACATCCCCATGTGAGCAATAACTCTTTGTGTGTAGGTGATATTATTGAACCTTTTGTGCAAGAAGTTCATGAGCTTGGAGATCCACCTGATATCATGTGATTTCAAGCACTAATGGATAAGTATGGTGATATGAATTTAATGGTGATGGGTGTAGAATGAATTTGAAGTTGCAAAAATGATTCCAGTCATGGCTTCATCAAATCATATCAATGCCCAACTTGGGCTATCATCAATCAACATATCATAGTTTCATAAAATAGTTGGTAACTACAGTTTAAACGGGATCTGCATCATTGTAAAAATCAACATATTTCTATTGCCCAAACAGGCCTCTAATATATATTAATTACTCAAACAGCCAAAATGGGAGCATACATTATAAATAAATACACATGTCTAATGGACAATAAAATTACATATGTATTCCCATCCCTGGGATATTTCAAATATCATGAAATTTAGATTAGCACACATAGAGTTGTTATGTCATAAAATGCTCACAGGAGAGTAAAATAGACTCTGGGATGTTTCAAATATCATGAAATTTAGATTAGCACACATAGAGTTGTTATGTCATAAAATGCTCACAGGAGAGTAAAATAGACTCAGTTTGATATTTCACAACTAACCTATAAGTTCATGTAATCATTTGAAGTCTTAATTAAACAATTCAAGTGGGACTTGAATATTTTATATTTGTACCTGGAAAGACATTTCTAAGGGTTCTTGTGCCTCCTTTCTCACATTTGAATGCTACACAGCGTGCGTTTCCCGTTGAATCTAAAATCTGAATTTTAGCCTTGAACCTGTGATATAGGTGAAATTACAATAGAGGAGAAATTATTATTATACGATTTGAATAGAAAGGAAAAAGTGGGAAGTAGTAAATGAGGCAAACCGAGGTTTTGAAATTTGATAGTTGTTGCATTTGAAACAACGAAACTTTTTATGTGCTTCAGTAGTGGTAGATATGTGACACTTAGGACATGTTATGTAGTGTAGTTTAACTTTCATGTTTTCAGAAAGAATAACCTAGAACTTTCCCGTGCATATGAAATCTCCTGAAATTTTTTGTGAATAAGGTTGTTTTAATATATTTGTTATGTATTAAAGCAAATTTCTATTAATCAGGGTGACTGCTGCAACTCGGTCACTGGGGTTGGAATAGGCTTAATGGTCAACATTGTTGCTGATAAATATGGTTTGTCCCGGAAAAGGTCATATAGGTATTCTATGTTTGCTTGTTTCCTACATTGCGAAAATCGCTAAATCATTATGTAATAAGCAGTGAGTTGTATTTATGATGCTTTACCATTCCAACAGAAGTTGAGCCTGTGGGTTTGGTGGTTCTTCAACAAAGGTTTCTATAGAAATAGCTGACAAAGAGACACCTGTTGTGGTATGAATATGTAAATATGCATCGTTTGGTGGGGCTGAGAGGAAGTAGTGTCATATATAGAAAAGTAGTTTATGCAATTCGTTGGTATAACTCATCATTAGAGTTAGATGTTTTTGTAGTTAGAATTGCATAGATGAGACTGTCAGGAATTTTTTTGAGCAACATTTGCCCTTCTGCTTTTGCAACTTCATTCTATATGGTCAATTTCTGTGGGACTCTTCTGCAGCACAAAGAATTCCATTTGTAAACAATTCTAGTTATAGTATATAAATACTGAAATGTTGTGTGAAGGTACATACTCATCTTCACCTATGATAATTTCTTGGAATGTGTCAGTTCCTTTTGTTTCTGAAAGGGAGTTGTATATCACAATTCCAATGACATGTAGATATAGTAAAAAGTTTTTGAATCGTAAGAATTTGTTTATGTTTAAAATGGGAATAATGTTAACTGATAAGGATAGACTAGTCTGACCAACATATTCCTTTATGTCGAGGTTGTGTTGGAGCTGAGAAAGCCTAACAAATTGTGGCTTCCTTGTTAAAACATTCAAAGGATCATCTTCAATTGGAGAAATGCATGGCGTTTGGTTAAGTATCAGTTTGACTTCACTATTATAGGATGGAATGCCAGTTGCCATTGCTTTGTTTGTGTAGGCAAAGAACTTATATGTTTTAAAACATCTCAAAGCACTGATCCATTTTGCCTATGTCCTAAGTGAAGGAACAAGCCCTTATTTTTTCCCCTCAAAGCAAGTGATTAGTGCAAAGTAAACTATTTTGCACAGTTGATACTCTGAATTGTTTGCAAATGGAAAAGGCCAATTTAGGCCAATTTTAAGACTTTAGGTTGAAGGTTGAGCTAAAGAAGTAACACAATTGAGTAAGGGAATATAGGACATGAGGATTATGGGAGGTGTTATTTTTTGCTCACCATTTGATCAACAAAGATATAATGTTTGTATGTCCTCTGTCCATTCTTGGCTTTGCGTTGCATAGCGGTCTGTATTAGCATGACTTTGATACGCCAATCTGTTGACTCAAGCTTTAAATTAGCGGTTGGAGTAGTTTTTGTTCCTTCATCATCACTGAGATTAGATTTCATACTGCAACAACAATATAAATGCAGAAGAAATAGAGTACGATTTTGTTGGCAGGAGTTTAAGTGGAGGAGAAAGGATGATATGCAAATGTAGAATAAACAGATGATGGTTTCTGAAACTTTATATGCTCATCTATTTCTAGTAAATAAATCTATAGGTATGATTAGGAAAAGAAAAAGATGATGTGTGATAAGAATATTGATTAATAAAAGAAAAGTTAATGCGGCATGTTATGATGATGTAGTTTGGATAAACAATATTAGAAATGCAGAAGAAACAGAAGATGGATTATGATACTTTATATGCTCGTCTATTTATAGTAAATAAATCTATAGTTTGATAGGGATGTTGATTGGATATAAAAAAAAAATGATGTGACATATTATAATGTATTTTATATTTACCTAGATATTTGAGAAGATATATTATCTGATCTTACTTAATTTTTTTAAATTAAATTAATATTTTAACTATTATGGTCTGTAAGATTTAGGTCTAAATAAATTAACTATTTGGAAGATTGTAATTATTTAAATATTTGGCCATGACAATTCCTAGTTCGCCATAACAACAATAAAACTTGAGGTACTGACTTAATTAATTTAGTAAATATGGCAATAGTTAATGGATAAAACTATCCTATATTTAACAAATTATGAAAAGGAATCCATTGTACTTAAATTTCCCTAGGAAAGAATAGTTTCCGTAAAAGCATTTCAGTAGTTATGAATGGAATAGTTTATAAAAATAAATAAATAAATGGGAGACTTTGAGATTCATTGGGGGGAGTACTTACAAGATCCATAAATAAATCTAGCTGGTTGGATACTTTCATCTTCTGAAAGAATGGGTTCCAATAAGCATCATTGCAATTAGCATTCGGTACTGCAGAAAATATAGCGATTCACGGTTTAAAAATGAGCAACACATAAGAATGTCATAGTGGATTGTTATAATAAAAATAAGCAAAAATATGATTAAAAGAAGCAAACATACTAAAGAATAGTGGCCAGAAAGACATGATAAAATCATAGTATATTCATATGACTTAACAAATTGTGAAAATGGATCAATTGTACTTAAACTTTCTTGATTCAATATGATACGTGCATTAGTATAACTAACATTGAATAACCTGTAAGTTGTAATAGCTCTTGATAGACAATAATTCGTGTCCATTGCACAAGGGGCAAGTCAGGTATAATAGGGCGCAGAATTATGGGCAATTTATTCAAATATTTTGCACGTGACAATGCAACATATAGTTGGGCCATAAATAAATACGGGTTCTTTGATATAAATTCCTACATGTTTGAGAGTTTGCCCTTGTGATTTATTTATAGTTATTGCAAAACAAAGTTTAATTGGGAGTTGTGTTCGGGTAAATTCTATATGTGAAAGAGTCTTCCCTTCATTTTAATCGATCAACGTTTGGCAATATTTCGTGAAGGAAACAGACCCTGCTCAGGAGGAAAATAGGTGTGAGACGTGTTTGGTAGGCTGTAACTCAGCTTCATGCATCGACTTGAGGGAGAACTCCAAAAGGAACTTGATGAGGTGTTGGCCCAAGATGAGATACTTTGGCAACAAAAATGGCGGGACAAATGACTCACTTTGGGTCACCGTAATACACAATATTTTTTAGACTATGATTCGATGCCAATGGAGTCATATTCTTGGCCTTGAGATTGAAGGCCATTAGGTTACTGCTATTTCACTATTACAAGACCATGTTAATTCCCATTTCGAGACTCTATTTGGCTACTCTGCCCCTTCTCAAATAATCACCCTCCATTGGCTTACTTTCGCTAATAGAATATGGGTACGATCTGGATCAAAAGGTTACTAAGGAGGAAGTCAAGGCTACGGTTAGCGATATGAAAAGTCTTTCGGCTCCCGAAGACAATGGCTTTCCTCCCATGTTTTATAAGAATTATTGGAGCTCAGTGGGTGATTCGGTTTTTCCAACTACTCAATGATGCTCTTCACGCTGGGAGTTTTGATGCCACTACTGTTGCTATCTTTATTTGCCATCCTTAAGATTGAAAACCTGCGAGAGATTAGTCATTCCCGCCCAATTAGCTTGTGCAATACAAGCTATAAAATTATCACCAAAGTTCTAGTAAATAGGTAGCGCCCTATGCTCCAAAAATTCATTGGGCCCTATCAATCGGCCTTTCTCCCGGGTTGTGGCACGACAGGAAATGCTATCATTCTTCAAGAGGTGGTTAATACCTTCAATATCCGGCATCGTCGCAGGGAGGAGTTTCTCTTGAAAGTGGATCTTGAAAAAGCTATGATAATATTAGCTGGGACTTCTTGGATAATCATCTATCGGAGATGGAGTTGCCCAAATCTTTATGTCACCTTTTCATGTTTTGTGTTCGCTCTCATGTTTATTCGATCATCTGGAATGGGGTGGCTCTTCCTGAGATCACTTCGTCCAATTGTCTCTGCCATGGGGACCCTCTCTCTCTATATCTATGTTATCATTATGGAAAAGCTCTCACAATCCATCTTAGCCATGGTGCAGGAAGGATGCTGGAGTCCTGCTGTCTTGGGCCATGGGCCGCCTCTTATTTCCCATCTCATGTTTGCAGATGATTTACTACTCTTTTCGAACACTTCCCTTGATAGTGCAAGGTGTATGGATGAACTCTTAAGCAGCTTTGCGGCTCAATTTGGGTTATGCATTAATTCCAAAAAGTCCCGAGCATTGGCCTCAGCTTTTGTCCCTTCTTCTAGTTGCCATTTGATAGCTGCTATTCGTAATATTGATTTTACCAATGCCTTGGGGAAATACATGGCTTTCCCACTTTTCATGGCACAGCCCGGAGTCACCACTTCCAGTTCATGGAAACTATTCAGGCTCGTCTTGGCTCCTGGAAGCGAGCCCTTCTGAATAATTCAGGACGTCTCATTTGGCCCGTTCAGTGCTAGCTACTATACCAAACTATGTGATGCAATTAGCATGGCTTCCTTCATCTATCTGTGGAAAAAATGATGCTACTATTCGGGCTTTCATATGGAAGGATGGGCGTGGACGCGGCCTTCATCTTGTGGGGTGGTTACAAGGCGGCATTACCTAAGCGCTTGGGAGGACTGGTATGAATGTAGTTTATTGGGTAAATGCTTCATGGACTTTGCTTCATTCGCTGCCAAGCCATGGGTGAAGGTTCTGGCCAAAAAGTACGATGATCCCAATCCCTTGGTCACCCGTGCCCTGTCACCTCGGCTGTCAACCGCGCCATGGTTAAGGTCTGCCCCTTTCTTGCTTCCGGAATGCGGGTAAGGATTAGGGACATGGAATTTAGCTTTTGATATGATGCATGGCTGAAGTCTGGAGCCATAGCTCATCGAATTCCCTTTGCTCATATAGCAAATGTTGAATGTGAAACTGAAAGACGTAGTTGTGGATAATCGATGGTAGTGGGAGACTCTCTAGACACCTGGTCCGAATTTATAAAATCTGAGGTTAAGGACTTTGGGCCTTTGGAGCGACATACGACTATTTCGGACTTTTGGCATTGGTTGGAGCTTTCGGATGGTTGCTATAAGGTTAAAGATGGTTATGCATGCTGTTGAATCAAAGGGGGTTGATGGAGGATAAGTACTGATCCTAGGTATGGCGTATTCACGCATCGGAGAATGTTCGGTTCCTTATATGCCTTGATGTTCAAGATGCTCTCCATACCAACGATCTCCGTCATGGTAGAAGGCTTTATGACTCTCCTATTTGTGTTGTTTGTGGACTTTATAATGAATCCATTCGGCATGTCTTCTTTCAGTGCTCGTGGGCCATTTCTGTCTGGAGTAAGGTTGGCATGGTGGTGACAAACAAGGGAGGGTCTTGAAATGGCGACGGGTTTGTTTCGACTGTGCTCCAACTGGTCAGGGTTACATTGGGCCATTATGTGGATCGTTTGGAAAGGTCACAATGTTGTTGCGATGCATGAAGAGGTGGTCAGGAGCTGTTTGTGAAGCTTGATTTTTTGGGGCAACATTTTGAGAGGGATTGTAGCAAATAACTCAGACGATTGACAGTTAGGCGGGTCTCTTGGAATCCCTTGGGTTCTTGTTGTTGCTTGCTTCATGTGGATGGGAGCTCATTGGTTATTCCAGGTTTGGCCGGCTTTGGTGGGGGTTATTCTGGATGTGGATCGTAGGTGGATTGAGGGATTTGCTGGCTCGGTGGGAGTAGCGAATAATTTAGTTGCTGAACTTCATGGCATCTTGAATGGCTTGTAGCGCCTCATTGTTTTGGGCATTTCAGAGGCCATATCTTACTCTGATTCTCTCAAGGCTTTCAGGATACTTCGACACAGCACTTGTCATGGCCATTGGCTACGCGCTTTGTCTTTGCTCATTGCGTATTGTAGTGCTCAGATTCCAGGGGCTCTTTGGTTTCATATTCTTCGCGAGGGAAATGTAGTGGCTGACTCTCTAGCCAAGGGAGGTGTGAGTGCAAAAGAGTTATTTACTACTTTGGTCTTTCCTCCAGATGAGGCTCCATTGGCTCTGGCGGCAAACCGAACTGGCGTTTGGTTCCCGCGCTTCTGATGCTTTTGGTTTCTTTTTTTTTTTTTTTCTTTCTCTTTGGTTTTCCTTTTCTCGTATACCCTTCTGTAGATTTTTATAGTTTCTTTCCTACTTCTCTTTGCAGACGCATTGACGTCGCGTTGACCCAAAAAAATAATATAATTTTCTTATCCCTTATGTAGATTTTCTGAGTATCCTTAATTTTGAAACTCGATAACATGACATAAACATATTAATTTAAATAAATTTGTTTAAAAAATCATTTTTTTGGTAAACATTGTTAATTATATATCGGAAAATGTGCGTGGGAGTCCAACCACCAATCTATAGTTGGAAGGCAAGGAACATCACCCCTTGGGTCAAGCCACATTCCCACATAAAGAATCTTTAATACACCGTATGAATTCCTTAACTTGGCACATATTACAAAGTTAAAGTACGTTGAGTTCATTAGATTAGTTGTTCATTATTTGCTAAACAACCTGGTGGGAGTTTCTGTCACAAAAATTATAAAGGGATAAAGGGAAGTGATAAGAGACTGAGTGAGGAATTTAATCCCAATTTATAGGTTGAGAGTCGGAGAACTTGATCACTAGGCCAAGCCCCATTCTACATTCTTCATTAAATTAAGTTTTAATTAAAAAATAAATAAATGACTAATTAAAATCAATTTTTTTAACTTTAATTATACAAATATGTAGAATAATTACCGGGTAAGCAAATTAGAAAGGGACGCCGTGAAGAATTCTAGGATTTGGGCATTTAACCGAAAAACATTGCACTTTTCGACAGCTCCAGAGAGCGAAACCTTTGAACAGACGCCAGAGAGAGAGAGAGAGAGGAAATCGGGAAACACGCAACACTCTATATCCTCGAGCTATGGCGGTGCGTCGGGTTCTTTGAATTTGGATTCCTTGACGACGTTCTATGGAAATGCCTGGTCGCCGACCCAAATACTCCTTGCTAAGCCAAATTCCAGACGAGCCCTTCTACCACCACGCACCGCCCCAGCCCAAGTATTCCGCCGCCCAAGTATCCGGTGCGGTGACTGAGCAGTCTGGTTATCCTGATTCTCATTCAGGAGAGAAGAATAAGTTGAGACCGGAGAGAGCGGCGGCTTTAGATTGGGAGGTGATTGATCAAAGAATGGTTCAGGCGCAGCCGCATAGCCGGATTGGTACGGCGGCCGTCCCCGGCTCGTTTGGGCTGCAGAGGCAGTCCAGCGAGAGTAGCTTTGCCGAGAGTTCGATATCTGGGGATTATTATGGACCTTCGCTGTCGAATCAAGAGGCAGGAGGGGTTGGTCATTTGAGTGACGGCACCGATGAACTGAAGGGTGAGGCGGTTAGCGTAGGGGGCGGGGGATCATCTTCGTCCAAGAGCTGGGCGCAGCAGGCGGAGGAGAGTTACCAGTTGCAGCTGGCTTTGGCTCTTCGGCTTTCGTCGCAAGCTGCCTGTGCAGATGGCCCTAATTTTTTGGATCCAGCATCTGAAGATTCTGCCGCGCTCGGCCCTCCCTTATTTACTTCTCCGGAGACCATTTCTCACCGGTTTTGGGTAACATTAACAACAATTGATGAATTTTTGCGTTACTTAATGAGGCCTAAATAAGTTATTTGTTGCATGAATATAAATTTGACAAATGGATGGATCATGGATGGCACAATCATTTTCTAATTCTTTTAGGGTACTGAATTGCATTCCCCCCTGAACTTGAAGTTGTTTGAGAGCGTGGAAATTTAGGGATTTGTTGTTCCCAAATCATTTGCACTTTGGACCCCACTTATATGGCATTAACAGAAGAAGCAGTGAAGCACTATAAATGTGTTCATGCATGTTATGTGGTATCTATGGGCTTTGAGAAGGATGTCAGGTGCTTGAACTGAACCCTGATGTGTATTTTTAAAATGATCTTGAGCTTAGGGGAATGTATTGTACTCTAAGAACTTATGTAATAGGGGACCACGTATGGAAAATTGAATTGGTACTCCTCATCGTTAGTCAGCTATTTAATTATCTTATATTTGGTGAAAGGATGATGAGTTCAGATAAAGACGAGACGTTGAATGATCTTAAGTAGCAATGATACAGCATGTGATTCTTGGAGTATATGAATGCATTTTACTTTTTTAGTTGATTGTTTCATTAAATGAGTGGAAACAGTTAAGTACTTTTAATGCACTTTTGTCTCCACACGCTTTCCAGGTAAATGGCTGCTTGTCATATTTCGACAAAATTCCTGATGGGTTTTATTCTATCCATGGGATGGATCCATATGTTTGGGCTGTGTGTTGTGATCTTGAGGAAAACGGCCAAATTCCATCTCTTGAATCACTAAAGACAGTTAATCCTGCCACACTGTCTTCAGTTGAAGTGATTTCTATAGATCGGCGAGGTGATCTCCACTTGAATGAGCTGCAGAATCGTGTTCATAGCTTGTCAGCTAGTTGTACTACCACAAAAGATGTTGTTGACAAGCTTTCAAAACTAGTTTGTCATCATATGGGGTGAGCAAATATAACACTTAGTCAAGCTTTCCAGCCCAGACTTCTTCTTGTAATTTTGTTTCTTGCCTTCTCCAAGGGGTGCAGCTTCAATTGGCGAAGATGAGTTAATTAAAGCCTGGAAAGAGTGTAGTTGTGCCTCGAAAGCTTGCTTGGGGTCTATTGTTCTCCCTATAGGTAGTCTCTCTGTCGGACTATGTAGGCATCGCTCACTGCTATTCAAAGTATGTTCCTCATCTTGCTGCTATCTGTCCACAAATTACAATGTTTAAATAATGATACTTTCAGTGCCTGTGGATACTCGCCTCTTTAACTAGATATCCTGATTTGCCCATTATGATGATATTTCTCTATTTTCTTAACAACTTGGTCGGTTCTATTCTATGACACATAATGGTTCTAGTGGACCTTCCACCCCCATCCCCAACCCAAAAGTTCAGTTTCATTATATCGAGGAACACAAAAGTTTCTCATGCTTTAATTTATAATGAAGGTACACATTATTCATCCTCTTTATTTTTGGTATATAAATCTTCAACTGCCCAAATATGGTACTTTGAGTAACCAGTGAATAACGTACAATTTTATTTTCATTCCAACTATTATATATTGCAAAAAAGCACAAAATCATTGGAAAAATGAAATTCAATAATTTGGAAGAATTAAAGAGGATGATCAAGAAGAATCATTGTGCATGGTATTAGAATTAGAATTCCACACTTAGGACAAAAGCCCAAGGCCACTGAAATTCAACTGTGTCACTATGTTCACAACACTCCAACCTTCATAAACTGTGGGGTGCCAAACAAGTACAATTTCACGGAGCAAGGCTCAATTAGGCAACCTTGTGGATCAAATAACTTAAATGATTGCTTGTTTATAGGATAGTCTATAAGTTAACAAAATTGGAAAATTGTTTAGATTTATGTAGTTTGCAATGCTTGCTAAACCCCCTTTAATAATGGGGACTTTCTGCTGCTGCTACTAGTGCTTTTTTCAAGAAGTTATCTGGAATAAAAACGAATAAACCTGACACATGCTTTCCTTTTGAGTTCCCAAATTCTTTGGAACGTTTTCAGAAAACCATGTATATTCCAATTGCGAAATTCTAACTACTAGAATTTGCATTCTTTTGGTAAGACGAAGTATCATAATTTCACATGATTTTTCTATTTTGGCTCTTACTCTTTCTTGCTATGAATTTTGGTTTGGGATGTGGTTTTCATGTCTCACATGATTTCCACCTTATTCCCTTTCCTTTTGTATATTGTTAAAGAAGTCACTCTTTCTTGTTATACATGTGGTTTGGTATTTACTTTAATGTGTTACATGGTTTATTATCCTTAATATGCCATGTTTTTATTAGGCCTTAGCTGACGTTATTGGCCTACCATGTCGTATTGCAAAAGGATGCAAATATTGTACCAGGGATGATGCTTCCTCATGTCTTGTTCGTTTTGTGCATGATAGGTAAAGATTGTTTTGCTTATAATGATGTATGCATCTTATTGTTGAATTTTGGAATATAGAACAAGGTATTCTAGCTTTTTGCCTGGTTAAAACCTAAAAGTAAGTGTATATATAGTCATTTGGTCACGCTTTTTTAATGTGGCTACAATGACTATTTTTGGATCATAATGGCCTTGAACAATACTTTGCTTTTTTCTATTACTTGTAACACCCTGGGGTTTTGTTGCATTAGTTCAGTTATTTGAGGATGATAATGCACTACTTTGATTATTTGAACTGTGCTTGTTTTATTGACACAAGTAATTGACATGTGTTGTATTCATAAATAAATTACGCTGGGATGATGGCAGATAATGAGAAGTAAATGTATATGATGCAGTTGGAGCTCAATATATCATCTTAAAAAATTCCTAGTCAAGTACCACAATATTCAATTAAATATTTTTGCAATGTAGTTGCAGTTTCCTATTAGATAACCAAGATCAAAAATTTATTTATGTATACCTAGAAACTTGTTATGAAATATACATGTGGAAGCTGTAAAAAGGCTTATTTGCGATAAATGGATAATGTTTATCTGTACGAGATCGACACAGCATTGTGAATAGCAGAAGCCAGGTTGAAGCAGGGTCAATTAAATAAAGGGCAATGATATTGCCTATTGCTAATTGTATAATTAATTCATGTGAATAAATCACCATCTAGAATTTTCACCAAATCAAGTCCTCCATGTCACAACATTATTTGGTATTTATACCACTAGAAAATGAAGGATTAATTCTGGGTCTACATACATTTTGCATATCTAATGCATGTTAATATTTTCAGTTTCATGTATGCATTCACTGCCTTACCTCCCAGTGTTGGTCTATTTATACAGGGAATATTTTATTGATCTGATTGCAAATCCAGGAGGCTTATGTGATCCTGATTCTTTACTCAATGGTCCATCCACAATTTCGATTTCTTCACCATTGTGCTTCCCACGATTCAAGAAAGTGGAACCAATGGTTGATTTCAGGTCGCTCGCCAAACAATATATGTCAGACTTCCAATCAATTAATATTGAATTTGACGATTCTTTAGCAGGTGATTATCATTTTTCCTTTGTAGTTGCTTTTCGAATATTAGTAGATGTCTCTAGTCTTCCATTTGGATATCATAAGCATTAGCCTTCTTTCAAGTATCTCAAATTCATTTACCTTGCCTCACTTCCGCATGATCTATTATGTGATCTTTTTGTAGTATATGTTTCATGCTTGATATGAATATCCCTTCTTGTTTTCGTCTTAAATGGGACACATTATTGAGATCTTATTTCTGAAATTTTCTGGGTGTGTTTGGAGATCGCCATTTAGCATATTTATAATGTGATACAGCAGGTGTCCAATGACAAGAGATTTTATTTGTGGCAAAAGTAAAAGGGTGTCCAGTCGTCTTCTCACTGAATTTTACTGATATCTGGATTTTACTGCAAATTAACATAATACTTAGCATTCATTATTCATGCATGCCATCTTGCTCAATGCTTTGTATCTTTGTACTGGCTTTGGCCGCTGCACATCACTTTTAAATTTTACCCTTTCTCTACATTAAATAAATAAAAATTTAATTTTGCAACTTACAAGAATCGAACCATTGACATATAGTTTTTGAAACCTAATGGCTATATCACTCGCAACCTGAAAACAATATAAGAGTTAAATGCATGGATAACAAATTTATATTTTGCACCCACATTAATGCTTCCTTTACTAATACCCATAATTTCCAGTGCACTTTTGTTGTTATCTAGCTGCTCAAACTGACTTTGAAACTTCCAAACGTATTCTTTTAGTGGCAGCTGGAACTGTCGCTGGAAATACCGTCAACTCTATGTATCCTAAACTGCCAGGCAGGATTTCTGAGGATGGAAGTACTCATGTTGACCCATTTGTCAAGGTTCAAGGTATAACCATTGCTTTTCTAAGCATATCATGATGTAAAGACATTTATCTATAAAGCTTACCAGTTACCTTCCATCCATAGGTAAAGAAGTTCAGCCATTTATTGCGTCAGTGGATTCAAGAGGAAATGTAAATAAAGATATAGGATTTGGTGCAGGGGGTGCATTAGTGCCATCTCAAGTGAGTCGAGAGTTGGCCTTTGATGTTGAAGATCTGAGGATTCCCTGGAGTGATCTTATTGTAAGGGAGAGAATCGGGGCAGGTATTTTTAATTGCCTGTTCTGAGATATTACTACAAATCCGCTATTGTCATTTTGTCATATCATGCAGGAAATGACAATTTTATTCTCTTGAGTTGTATGCATGATTCAGCTATTTTGGTTTTGCAGGTTCCTTTGGTACAGTTCATCGTGCTGAATGGAATGGTTGTGTAAGATATTTGTATATCCTTTTTAACATTAAAACTACTGTGAAGTGTGAACGGATACTACTGTAGTACTATATTTTCTTGTGACCTTGAAATCAGAGTCCAGAGTATTATGTTCTCTTTTTTTGCCAAAGAATTATGTTCTCTTGGAGGATTATTTCTAATTCCATTTTTTATTTTTATTTTTATTTTCTTTCTTTGCACTGTGTCTCTGTAGATGAAAATTCTATCTATCTAAGTCAAGATTGTTTCTTCCAGGATGTCGCTGTGAAGATTCTCATGGAACAAGATTTGGAAGCAGAACAATTCAAGGAATTTTTACGGGAGGTGTGTACTATTTCGAGTAAATTTTCTCAATATTTATGTTTCCTGTTGTTCATTTATTCCCTTATTCATTCTTTGGTTTGTTAGGTGGCAATCATGAAAAGATTGCGCCATCCAAATATTGTGCTTTTTATGGGTGTTGTACTGGAGCCACCAAATTTGTCCATAGTCACAGAATATTTATCGAGGTATATATTTCTATTTATAACTTTCAGTTTTTATTGTCATAGCTACCATATTATATCTGTTCATGAGTTTTACCTCTTTCGTTTTTTGTCCTCTTCAGGGGTAGTCTCTTTAGACTTTTGCATAGATCTGAAACAAGGGAAGGCTTGGATGAGAGGCGTCGATTGAGCATGGCTTATGATGTGGTATGCAGTCAGTTAATGTCATGGATGGCTCTTTTTTGAAATCCTCACCAACCTTCTGCCCATATAATATGTTTTGATTTTGAATACTCATGTCACTACTCTCTTACAGGCAAAGGGAATGAACTACCTTCATAAACGCAATCCGCCAATTGTTCATCGAGACTTGAAATCTCCTAATCTTCTAGTGGATAAAAAGTATACTGTGAAGGTAAGAAATGGAGCACCTTCATTGATTATACTTTCTATGTATATGCTGACTGAAGAGTTCGATATACTTTTGTCTGCAAAAAATACCTATTGCATATAATAGCGATTTCTGGGAGATAGATAGATTTCCTTCTGATAACTGATTACCTATCCATATGTTTCAAGTCAATGTGCATTTTCTCTTGATATGTTGCTATTTTTATGTGATAAAATTGTTGAGCATCCTCTGTGCTTTTCTGATTCTTTTCTATCTAAAGCTGCTTATTTCACAATATTGCACTATGTATCCTGTTGGATGAATACCTACATTCTAGTTTTATATGTCCCCGTTCGTATCAATGTTATCTTATATGCTCAATATACTTATGTAAAATTTATTCTTCAGGTTTGTGATTTTGGTCTCTCTCGGTTAAAAGCAAACACATTTCTTTCATCCAAGTCTGCAGCTGGAACAGTAAGTTCAGTTGCTTTGTTCATAGATTTACCTCGACTTCTTGTAGGTCTGGGGATTTTTATTTAGATAAAATGCAAAAAAATTCTTATTCTTCTTTTTTCTTTTATTTTTTGTTTATTTTATGTTTTTCTTTTTTTTTTTGGCAGCCTGAATGGATGGCACCTGAAGTCCTTCGCGATGAACCATCAAATGAAAAATCAGATATTTACAGTTTTGGTGTGATTTTGTGGGAACTAGCCACCTTACAGCAACCCTGGGGTACCTTAAATCCTGCCCAGGTTGGTGATTGTCTGTAATTGTTAAAACAAATGCACAGTTAAATTGCACATGAACGCACTCGCTATCCACCCAAACATTGGAGCAGCTATATGATTCACTGTTGCACCTACCTCCTTTGTTGCAATTATCAGTAAAATTTTCTTCTGCAGTTTAAGCTAAGCCTCATTTGATTTAGAAAGTATTATTACTCCTATCTTTTAGGTTGTAGCTGCTGTTGGTTTCAAGGAAAAGCGCCTGGAAATCCCTCCCAATGTGAATCGCAAAGTTGCAGCTTTAATTGAAAGCTGCTGGGCCAGGTGACTGAAATATCAGTTTCACGTATACTTGGCAATACCCATAGTGTTCATGTATTTCTAGAGACACAACATATTTATCTTAGCTGACTCTTGTCTAATAAAAATACAGCGAGCCTTGGAAGCGGCCCTCATTTTCAGGCATAATGGACTCCTTGAGACCACTAATTAAATCGTCGCCCACAACCCAACCAGGACATGCTGCTGCGCGGTCACTCAGATGACACCTTGTGCAACAAAAGAGCTCTTTTAAATGTATCTATGCGTTTTCTGATCCATTTCTGGCAGGAAGAAGATTTCCGTGGCTCCAAGGTTTGTCCATCTGGAGACCTCAGCTTTTTCTTGATGTCGTAACTTTTCCCAATACACACACATCGACACACATAAATTCCATCGAAGAAATTGCATGACGTCTGCATACTGACATTTTATGAAATTATATTTCGAACTGAGTTGGGAAAACCTGCTGAATTTTGCAGGTGAGTGATGTACATAAGAGTTGAGCATAATTATAAAGAAAGGTGCGTTGTTTTCAAAGATACATTGCAGTCAAACATGTACAAAGGAAGTGTAATTTATTTGTTTGTTTTTTTTTTTGTTTTTTTTTTTTTTTGTTTTTTTGGTTTTTTTTTTGTTTTTTGTTTTTTTTTAAAAGGTAGTTGAGATGGGATTGTCTCCATGGAAGCATGACCCGTTAACCAATTATAGTTTAATCTTGTAACCTTTATGCTTGTCTTTGGCTCTTTGCTCTTCCCTCAAATTTTCCTAGTCGGTTCTTTTCTTCTCTTTTTCTGCCTTTTGTACTCTACCTTAACTCTACAGAGAATAATTTTCACCCCATTGTTTGTTTCTTTCAACTTTTTATACAAAAAAAAAAAAAAGGAAAGAGAAAAAGAAAGAAAAGAAAAAAAAGAAAAAAGTAATGAATGCTAAAACAACTATGTAATGCACTAATGCCCGTATTTTTAAGATATGTTTAGGCTAGAGGTGTTACTGCACATTTCTTAGTCAAGCTCTCTAAAACTCAACTAAGAAATGTTAAGCCTAATGGTTGAAGATGACTTAACTCATGTGCCCTAATTTAGTCTTACAAACAAGTATTTGAGCTCTAAAGGTTCTTGTTGACGTGTTCCCAGCCCCCCAACCCCCGTCTTCGACCGCATATCCTTTTGACAGTCTTATCTAGGGGTGAAAGTGGTATGGTAAATATCCGACCGATCCGATGTCGTATCCGATTATATTCGAATCCGAATCCGTTTTCGATTATCCGGCCGGATATTTCAATATTCGTAACTGAATCCGAATCCGTATTTTAATATCTGCATTCGTATTCGTATTCGAAAATATCTAACCGTATCCGAGAATATCCGAACGTATCCGAAAATTGATAGGATATTATCCGGATTTTAAATATGGATATACGAATATATTAATATATTATTATTTAATAATTAAAAATTATTAAATAATTATTAAAAAATATCAAATTTTCAAACAAGATTATAAAAAATTATCCGATAATCTGTATCCGATTGAATCCGTATCCGTCCTGTATCCGTAATCCGAAATATCCGAAACCGTACTCGTATCCGGCCCATCCGTATTCGATACCGAATTCGACAAAAAAATATGGATAATATCCGTATCCGATACTATCCGACCGTATCCGTACCGTTTTCATCCCTAGTCTTATCATATTAAATCTGCAAAATTCTTGATTTTGAAATCTGGAACTGAACAGGTAAAAGAATTAAATCATATTAAATCCCAATCCAAACCTTACAAAAAAATTCTAGCAAACCAACTGCCCCTCAAAGAATGTGTGTTTGGTAAAACTAGGTATTAGTACTTGCGAAGTTCATACACCAGAGGTTTAGTTTACTTATACTATTTCTCTACTTTCATGCATACCACTAAAAAACTTGTATAATCATTTAGCATACAATTTTTCCTCACATTTATAGAGTAGTAGAATGGCAATAAGCCTTCGTGGGAAATAGTGATGAAACATAGGGGGAAGACTACGGATATGTGTGTCTCTGTAATCTGTATTAAAACAACAATGTAGTGATTTACTCATTCAATAATCAATCAACCCAACTGCCCAACTGTATACTATATGGATAGGCATACATATCCAAAAAAATCCTACTAGGTATTCCTATTACTGTTACTACTATACTCCCAAGTGCCTTCTTCTCCTTTCATAAAAGAGTCATCCTGTCCTCCCTCCCCAACCTCTGAAGGAATGTCCCAACCATCTGATAACTGTCCTAACTCGCCTAAACTATAATCGTGGGAGTTACTCCACAAATCGGTGTTATAACCGGACATACTCCAATTGCCTTCTCCTGTAGCCGCCACATGTTCCGTTCTTGAATCAAGAAAGCTTCTCTTCTTCTCCTCCTCCTCCTCCTCCTCCACCTGTTCAGTGAAAGAGTCGTCTAGGCGCTCAGGGGCGGATAGCTTTTGCGGTCGTGGCATTTGGGCAGTGAGGAATTCTTCGACCAATTCCATTTCCCCCTCCGCAATAATGTCCTCAACCCAGGCCTGTTCTGAACCCGAATTAACAATATCCCCTTTATGGGATGGCTTGGAAATGCCTGGTGGTTCGTGATGCTTTACAAACTTCCGCGTTGCTCGGGAGGAAGAAGCAATGCCCTTTTGCTCCTTCCTCCTCTCCTGAAGATGTGCTAAAAAACCAGGTTTCTGCAAAACCTTGCCCAAAAATGAGACCATAAGCTTCTGCCGTTTCTCTGCTGTCTCTAGGTCGCGATTAACAGATTGCATATGCTGGATCATATGCGCTGCTGATGCTGCAGCTCTGCAACCTCCTGCAGCATCGAGCTTCTTCGCTCTTTCCTCAAACGCTCAATTTCACCTTGTGCTGCTGGAGCAGAGGAGCTTCCTAATTCTGCCTGCTGAGGCGGTTTGCGCCTTTGGATTGTTTTCAACAGAAGATGCCTGTGCCCTCTCAGAAACCCTTGGCTCGCAAACTCCCACTTATCTCTATCGATCTTGTGAAATCCCTCAAATGGAACGCGTTCGTAAATGCAAACATGAACGAGAAAATGGTTTCCAAAAACCTAATCACAGCCTCAAAATCCATCAGCAAATGATCAAAGCTTCGGTGGTGGCAACATACAGATGAGTTTTGTCCAACAAACTGGAAATCATGTTAAAACTTGGTAAATTGCTCAATCAAATCTTCTTATAAGTAAATATACCTGTAAAATCCAATTCCAATTCAGAGGGCGGATGTAATAATCCCTCGTATGCCCAGCCCAAAGCTTCACCGAGATTCAAAGAGTAGTAGTAACACAATAGTTTTTTAAGGAGTATGATTCCTCAGTGTTAGTACAATCCGTGCCCGATTTACAGAAACTAAGCTAAGATACAGTTTTGCAGAAGGAAATGGTCATGGAGAAACACAACACCACCAAAGGAAAAAAATTCTGCCTAACAAAAAAAAGAAAAAAAGAAAAAACGAAAGTACCCACATAAGTATTCAGCTGCCTAACAAAGCTCGAGAAATTGTTGTGCTTGAAATTCCTTGGCAAAATCATCTGAGCGAACTCCGCTGGATCCCACACCACGAAGCTGTTGCCCTTCTCCCCCCAAGAAATCACACCATCCAATGAAGGGTCGTCCACCAAATCATATGTCTTGGACAGAAAAGGCGGAATTGGAGCTTCGAACAGCGATTCCAATGGCTGCGGGGCGGCACCCAAATCGGGTTTGGACTCGAATTCGGGGGATTCGAAAGCAGCATCGAAGCTGAAGAAAGGGGAGAATGGTGGTGGCTCGGAGAAAGGAGGATTGCCATCATCAGGGTGGTCCATTTCCTACAATTCTTTCCCCCAAAATAGAGAGATAGGGAGGGTATGGGGAATTTGGGGGTGAAAATTCAGAGACAAAATCCAATTGGGTTCTTTGCTTCTTACATGGGGGGCTCTCTGGATATATAATGTTAAAAATGGTATAACAAGGAGAGGCTATTTCACTTTTAGGCCATAACAAGTTGGAATTGTAAAAACAGGCCATAACAAACACAGTTCGGCAAAATTTAGGCCATAGGACCTATTTGAAATTAATAAATGACCCAACAACTTTTCCTTCTTTCATTTCAACCCCAAGAAAGTTTGACTTTATTTACTTTAATCATTTCTCAATATACTTAATTTTTCATTATATAAATGACACCCAACGCGCATGAAAATTGGTATCAGAGCCTAGGTTTTATTGAAAAACATATTAATTATATTATTTATAATATTTTATTTCTTAATGGAGAAGATTTAATTATTTAATGGATTCAATTAATTTGAAACCAACATGTTATTTCCAAATTTTGGAAATAAAAAATAGAAATTTCCCAAGGAAATTCTTGAACTTGTCTATAAGACAAGATTTTATTAAAAGAAATATCTTTCATGAAAATGAGAGGAACGAACTGGAAAGAAATTGATCCGGATAGCTCTAAGTTCTCACAAGACTTAAGAGAAATCCAAAAGACGATTCAAGATTATGGTAACCGGGTATTAATTATACCTGGAAAAATAGATAACTTGAATCAGTCAACAGAGGAGATCTTGAAATTATTTCAAGATCTAAAGAAAGAGATTTTGAATCTGAAATTTGACATTTCGGATATCAAGAAAAGACAGAAGGATATTCCTGGATCTTCCAAGAATAACCAAGGCAATATTAGATATGCATTTGGACCACCAGTACAAGCTTTACACCAAAAAGGTAAAGCAACCATGGTTCCAAAGCAGAAATCACAAGAAGAGCTTATGATCGATCTCTTGAAAACAGTCGAATGAGTGTTTCCAGGGCAGATCTATCAGATCTATAAGAATTAGCAGAATCATTTTCCCAACTTGGGATTATGGATCTGGTTAATGTAAAACCCAATGAAGTACTTCAATTGGGTTATGCGGAAGAATCAGGATCCAACATGACCCACGATGGACCGCCTGATGTCCCAATGAGAGAAAGTACAGACTTTCACATGAACAGGTATCCTGAGGTGCATCTCAATGCTAGACGAAACCCAGGACGGAACCCGAGTAGAGCACCAGAATCCACACCGTGGGCCAAGACGATGTTACAACCATTAAATCCATATGGCATAACACTGAACCTCGATGTTATCGACTTCCGAAATATCGAAGATCTGATCGATGAATGGGTAGCTTCAATGAAGATTGCAGCAACCACTCTGGATCTCGATAAAGAAAACTTTGTCAGATTAATAGAGCTAAGTCTCGAAGGATCGGCAAAGTTAGGCTGGAAAAATTCCACGGCGGCTCTAAAGGAGCAAATACTTGAAGGAGAATCCAAAAGCACAATCTGCGAAAGATTTGGTCTCTTATTCAAAACCCATTTTGTAGGAGATGGTTATTTTGAGGACAGAGAACCGAAAAAATCAAGGTCTATACCCAAGCACTGTTGGGTATGGAGTTAAGAAGTATTTGCGCAGTAGACGAATATATCTACTGGTTTCGTAAATACTATTTTAGGAGTAAGATGACAGCTGAAGTAGCATGTCCCATGTTCTTTGCAAAGATCTGCAGCCCATGGAGAGAGATGTTGATCCAATCGTACACAGTACCCACTGGTACAGTGGACTCAATAGCCCGGAGAATGTCCTTCTTAAAGGATAAGCTCAGAGAATGGTGTCAACAGGCAGCAGCCCAAAAGAACATCAAGAGACTAAGAGGTAAAATATAAAAAAAAACCCTCTTTGCTGTGAAAATAACGATTTTCCAACCATTATAGGAGAATCAGAAGAAAAGAGGAGAAAGAAGAAGAGTCGAAGCTCATACAGTAGGAGTTTCAGAAGACCTCCATTCCGAAGAAAAAGAGCATGGTGGTCCAAGGGCAAGGCCAGATCATAAAAACTGGACAAAGAACGGGAACGACGAAGAGTTCATCCCAAGGTTCAACGAGCTCAGCAGCAAGGAGCACGGGGAGAACGACGTCCAAGAGAACATTCAGACGAGCCCATACCCGAGCCAACGAAAGTTTCAAGGACTGCAACTGTTGGAAGTGTGGAGCTAGAGGTCATATCTCACCCGATTGCCCTCAGAATCGTGAGATACGAATATACGAAGCCACGGAAGATATCGTGGAAGCAGTCTACCATGGAAAGCTGGTACCAGTCTATTAGTTTGAGGACATCCCCTCGGATGAAAGCATCTACGAGGAAGAATTAAGAAGTGACTCAGACTCATATTCAGATGGATCTTCAACCGAGTCTGACTGAAGAAGACAGGATTCAGACCACTGAAAACCTGTCTGGATTCTTTTCAAGGATGACGATCTCGAATCGAACCATGGAAAGAATAATGCGACAAGATTCCAATCTCAGCCTATATGACGGATTCAGAATTGGTGGGATTGGAAGAGTTCTTAACCAGATGGGACTCAACCAGAGAAGACATAACATCATCTACAAGGCAAGTGCAGGTGAGTTTGCAATTCCTATGGAACTTACTTGTAATGTGATGGATATGCAATTAATTCCTAAAGAAGAAATTCTTTAGGAATTAAGCAGAATGAAGGAGGAAATTGCCATTACTATGAAATGGATCCACATAGGAGCCATCGAAGTAGTAATTAAGGCAACCTTCAAAGAAGGTATTGATTCTGAATTACATCTATCAGTCACTGATAGAAGGATCAATAACCTTAGAGATGGTCTTCTTGGGACTATGGTAGGAAATTTATATGCAGGGAAGCTAATGTTTGACATTCACCCCAGAATTTCCTATAACCTAGCCGACCAAGATTTTAGCAGAGTGCTAACCCTTCATCAAGATTTCAAAAGAAAAGATCTGATGAAAGAAGGGAATAGACCGTATTCTATAACTTATAGAATCTCTTATGCACTTTCCAATAGTCATCATTCTGACTTATTTCTTAGGAAAGAGTATATAGAAATTCCTAGAATTTTCAAGGAATTCGCTAAAGTCATGACTCCAAATCCTACCCAGATTCCAAGGTTAGGAGGAGTAGACATACAAATAAGAGATCATCCAATTCTAGATAGATCAACGAGTGCTAGGATTGAATATGCAAGCCGCATGTCTTTTTCGGAAGACAGAATTATGGCATATAAAGGAAAGGAGTTCATCAAAGATCTAACTCCTCAATCCATTGAGGTAGATAATGTAAAGATTAAATGCCCTGAAGGATGGAAAGAAATACGAGTAATATTTGACATCACTGAAAAGATTAACCGTTTTCCATGTGATGACTTATACTACTTGCAGCAGCCATCAATTGGAACCTATGAAGGAACAATTGAAATTGCAGGACACGAGATCAGAGTCTTAGGCACCGCCGGAATAGACAATGGGGTTATGATTTTGGGATTAAGTTTTCTCGAAAATCATAAACCATGGGTAAGAAAGGATAATGGTATAGAATTTAATCTGAAGGGTCACACCATAAGAATTAAATGACAAGTCCATTTTCCATTTGTATCTCAGTAGGGATAATATATGAACAATATAAGTCAGAATATTTTGCAGCTTATATTGATTCAGGATCAGGTATTTGCACGGCAAAACCAGGAGTTTTCCCTAGCGAAGCTATGGAATCATTACCCATTATTGCAGGAAGAGATTTTTCCCAAAAAATCTTAGTACTAAATAAGGGTATTCGACAGGCCAATATTATGATCGGAGGCGCATTCGGTACACCTTGGTATAAGGTAAAAACGCCGCCTATTTACTTTCATGATACAAGAGCGGATATTTTGTTAGGGAATAATTTCATACAATCCTTTATAAAATATGATCAAGATAACAAAAGAAATTTGTTGATATTTACCACAAGTTGTGGAAATGAGATACAGGTGTTGCGCAGAGAAAACGCATTCAACAGGTTAATGCCTATATTATTTCGCAGCAAACGTGGTGATAATGATGCCAAACTAACCCATCCAAAAATGCAGGATAAAAGAAAGTTTGGTAAGGCTTTGTTGTCTTTTAGACAGCAAGGATTCGATGAAGCTTCTATTGAGGAAATTATAAACCTCAAAGAAGCAATGCAGGAAATGAAGTCATTAAATATAACTTCATTAGACATTGATGGGGAAACTAAATTGTCCCTCGAAAATGTCAAAAGACTTATCCAGAGAAACTTTAACGAGGATCCTCTGGCATGGTGGGATAAAAACAAGATCGAAGCTACTCTACAGGTAAAAGAACAATATAAATATGAGTATGTTCGATACAAACCCATCTTAATGAATATGCATGATAAGAAAGATATGCAGCAAATTATCAAGGAGCATATCGATCTTAAACTCATCGAGCCTGAAGTCTCAGCTTATAGTAGCCCTGGATTCTTGGTAAGAAATCATGGTGAAATAAAAAGAGATAAACCCAGGTTGGTAATAAACTATCAAGGTATTAATTAAATAATACAGTTTGATGGTTATTACATTCCGAGTAGAGAACACTTAATTGATTGCATCAAAGGTGCTAAAGTATTTTCTAAATTTGATTGCAAATCTGGTTTCTATCAGATTAAGATGGAGAATGAGTCGAAGAAATTCACAGCATTCTCCACCCCACAAGGGCAATATATTTGGAATGTTATGCCAATGGGGCTTTCTAATGCCCCTCAGATATTCCAAAGAAAGATGGATAATCTATTTAAGGATTATCTAGAGTTTATGTTCGTCTACATAGATGACATTCTGATTGCATCTCGAAATATTAAAGAGCATATTAAACATCTTAAAATATTTTCTGATGCATGTCACAGGGAAGGCCTAGTTCTCTCTGAGAAAAAGGCTACAATCGCTGCTAATAAAATTGAATTCTTAGGAGTTCAAATTGATGAAGCAGGAATAGAGTTACAGGAACACATTGTGGAGAAAATCCGCAATTTTTCTGACATATTAAAGGACAAGAAATAACTTCAGAGTTTCTTGGGAGTTGTAAATTTTGCAGGTATGTTTATAAAAGACCTTGCAAAATATAGAAAGGATTTTAGACCACTTCTGAAAGAGACTGAAAGCTCTAGATGGAAATGGGAAGAAATCCATACAAAGAGAATTCGCGAACTAAAGCAAGTCTGTAATAGCTTGCCAAAACTCGCGATACCTCAAGATGAGGATGAGCTGGTAGTCTACACAGACGCCAATGATTTTCGATGGGCAGGAGTGCTCATGAGAAAAACAACTACGGGTCAAGAACCTTGTAGATACACAGGAGGGTTGTTCACTGAACAACAAGCCAAACTTTGGCATATTAACGAGAAGAAATTCTTTGCAGTATGGAAAACATTCAAAAAATGGCCTTTATTCTTACTTGCAAAGAAATTTGTATTAAAAGTTGATAATACTAATGTTAGGGCTTTTTTAAAGAATAAACTTGAATCAAAAATTGAAAAAGCTCGTATTATCAGATGGCAAGCTGAATGTCAATATTATACATATGATATTGATGTTATAAAATCTCATGAAAATGTTCTTGCAGATTTCTTGACGAGAGATGGAAGCATTTGAAGCTGATTCCATCATTACGAGATTCAGGCACCTTAGAGAAAACCTAGAGGAGCTATCAAAGCATTTTGGAAAGCTCGAGATCAATGCACGAGCATCTGGCCAAATACAACAGAGCGATGCGGACATGGTCCGCAACAATATACGAGCCTCCCACATAGCAATGACATCTCTATGGGAAACAGTATTAGAGCCAATCAGGAAAGCGTCAGCTTCCCTGGTAAACAAAGAGAAATGTGCCCAAAAAGCTAAAGTGGTCACATATGAAGAAGCAGATTCAAGCACTCTTCAAAGGAACCATTGTCGGATACCGACAAAAATGTTGAGCAAGAGGAAAGTCACATTTCTGAAAGTTCAAGTCAACCCACTGCCTCTGGGGTAAAAGAGGAAGAAATTAACCTTAGGCCAATGACAGGCACCTCTAAGGTTAATTCAGATGAGAAGGTCCTATCTACTGCCTGGCTGGACTACCAAGGAAAATGGGAACAACTGGTTTCCAAAAAGGGAATTAACCCCAGCAAAATAGTAATTGAGACATCCGGGAGATACAACAGGGTATGGATGCTCGAGGGATCGAAACCAGAAGAGGTTCGAAAGTGGTATGACTTTGGAGCATTAGCATCTGTTCATACTACATCACCAGGGTTTCCGGAAATCGAAAAATATCCGGGATGGATAAGTAGTGCGGTGCACGAATCATGGCAGAACAACCCGCACCTGCAAAGAGGAGATATTCTGGAACTTAAATTCATCTCAGCGGCACCAGAAATAGTCGGGAAAGGTTCTTATCCGGTCTTTCAATTTATTAAATTACAGAGACCTGATATGATTGCCTTCAACAGAGTTAAATCTATGGATGAGAAGGCACCATTAGTATCTTCAATCAGCGAAGATGAAATCTCCACTCGACGAGCATGGGGATTCTGGGTCTGTCTCTGTAACACCCCGGATTTGATAACCCAGGCCGGGATGTCACCGCCGCATTTCCCTAGTAAGACACGGCTTCCCGAGCTCGCTAAGGAAATGCAAGGCTTGTGGGTATGAAAAAGATTTAAAAACATTTCAAGATTTAGTCCGGAAATTTATAATATTTAGTACGATAGTAGAAATTATCACGTACGGAAAATAAATAAAGTAAGTGCAGCGGAAAGTAAAATCACGGCCAACATGGCCAAATCCTCGGGTTTAACAGACCCGGTAAAAACAGTACGATGCAGAAATTTAAAATGTTCATAAATAATTCCCCCAAGTGCATGCGTATGCGTCACTCGACATACTCTGTAAAAGAAAAATGACAACGGTTGTCAGTATAAAAATATACTGAGTAAGTTAATCCCTAACTAACAAATAAAAGGGGTTACAAGTGTTTAAACTAAAGATTTCGCTTATCGTACGAGAATTTAAAAATACATGATTTATTAGCAGCGGAAAATTATGATTAAAGAACTTAATTTAAAAAGCGTAATCTAAAGCATAATTTAAGATGCATAAAATTTAAATACGTAATTAAAGACAGGATAAATACGATTTAAGCATAATGAAACACTCACACGAGTCTTTTACTTTTCATCCCGTAAACTAAGAAGAGGACACCATACCGGGAGATCACTAACGAGGCAATCTCAACATAGGACCACTAACGAGGCAGTCCAAACAATGGGAGACCACTAACGAGGCAGTCTCAAAGATAGTAGGACCACTAACGAGGCGATCCAAAAAGATAGTAGGACCACTAACGAGGCGATCCACAAATACAGCGCGCGAGATCACTAACGAGGCAATCTCAGATAGTAAGGAGACCACTAACGAGGCAGTCTCAAAGATAATGATAGTATGAAGATCGGCTCAGCCTAGTGAACGGGATTTTTCGAAAGTTCGTATTTCAAAGTTATCAAAGGATCGATATCGCGTTTTCATAGTTCGAGTTTTCTCAAGTTCGAAAAATCCTATTCGAGGCAGTTCACGCCTTTTTTAATTTAAAATTCGTTTTTCCTCCAAAAATTCTGAAACTTGGCCAGTAATTCAAAAACACACACACGAACAACTTTCATGTTTTAAGTTTTTGGAAATAAGGTTCCGAAGTGAGTTAAAATTTGAGTTTATTGCAAAGAATAATTTACGTCTTGAAAACTGTTTTCGTCACAGGTTCGTGTAACGCCGATTAAAAATTCATTTCAAAACCAATCGATGTGAAATTTTTACAGTAACTACACGACACATTAAGGAACAACTTTCATGTTTTAAGTTTTTGGAAATAATGAATTCTTGGTACTCAAAAATCGTGTGCAACTCACTGCATACTCATGGCCTTTAAAACGAATTCAAAACAGTTCTAAAAACTTGGCCGATTGACATATCAAATGAACACCAAAATTCGTGAAATTTTGTAGGCATAATCTAGACACAATTATCTACAACTTTTGTTTAGAAATGCAAAGTTAAATCATTCGAAAAATGGGTGAAAAACATGCATCAAGTTGAATGAAGGAATCTGTCACAGATTTAAATCGTTCGGTTTGAAACAGAAAGTTCATGGCGAAAATTGGGGTAGCAAAACTTAATGTCAATGGCTGAAATTTGGACACAAGATAGATAAAGGTGTTAGGAACAACTTTTATGTTGAAAAGTTTTCGGTTTGAATTCCCGAAGGTCGAGTTTTTGGCGAGTCTTTAAAATTGGACGAAAATAGGGTTTTTGAAAACCGATTTTTGTTACAAGCCTATATCTCGAGATTTAAACAACAAACAACCACGAAAATTTGTGAGTAAGGTGTTAACTTACTTAGTTAGAGGATGGGGTCGCTGGATTGGGTTTCCGGACGTCCTAGGGTCACGACGAACGGCCAACTTCTCCGATCGCTTTTTGTTCGTTTTCCGACGGGAAATCGTAGTAAGGAAAAAGGGTTAGAATATGAGTTTCTGAGATCTATGGACGAATTGAAACATTGCACAATGGCTTACCAAGAGTCTAGAGGGCAGGGGCTTGTCCCGGTCGTCCCGTCGTCGCCGGAATACTTGCCGGAAAGTGGTGTCGAAAGAGTTTCGAACTTGGAGAGGGAATTGAGGGTGGAGGCTGAATGTCTACTGAAAACCTAGGGTTTGGGGCGCCCCTAGGGTATTCTTAAGCCTTCCCCAAGGCTGAGATTCGATTGCCATCGTTAGGGGTGTGGTTTTTGGCAAGAAAATCGCCATGGAAGGAAAGTTTACACTTTCAGCACCTCTGGCGCGCTGGTGGCGCGCACCTAAGCTTTTGTCCGCGCGGAGCACGCGCGCCAGGCCTGGCGTCGCGACGCCTTTGGCCGCGCGGTGGCCGCGCGGCGGCGCGCGGACAGCGCGGGCCGGCCGGACCGGCCGGTTCGGCTCCGCGTGTTCCGTCGGGTCTTCCCTCGCTTTCCCCTATCGGTTTTCTACGTGTTAGCTCGATTCCCTGGGGCGTCTTCGTTGCGGAATCTTCTCCTTAATCTTGTTACGAGTCCGGCTTATCGCTCGCAACATTTCCGGGTCCTACTTAGCCTAGTCTAAATTGGTTTCAACATCCCCTATCGTCCTTGTGGTCTAATTCGTGATGTATTTTGTGATCTATTTCGTGATTTATTTCGTGACTGAACTTAGAAATTAGTTCTAAGCTGCCTACGTACCCTGTGAAGGGATCAAGTCATGACGTAGTTCAAAACAATTTGAATTTGTTTTTCCTCGGGTGTTACATCCTCCCCCCCTTAAGAATACAGTTATGTCCCCATAACTGTGGTCGGGTCGTCTTGGAAGAGGGTAGGGTAACGTTGCCTCATGTCGGCTCCCAATTTCCAGGTTGCCGTCTCCGTCTCGTGGTTAGACCACAGGACCTTGACCATCTTTACAGGTTTATTCCTTGTCACCCTTTCCTTGTAGTCGAGTATTTGCACCGGGGTTTCTTCATAGGTCAAGTCATCATCCAATTCGATTACGTCCGGTTGGAGTACATGCGACGTGTCGGGCACATACTTCTTTAGTTGGGGGTCGTGGAACACATTGTGGTCACGAGTAAACGGTGGTGGGGTCGTTAGTTAACATGCCGCTCTCATTTCCCTACGGAATTTCTTAGGGTCCCTCGGTATTTACGTCCCGGGGGTTTCCCGTAGTCCTGCGAAAGGAGGGCGTGAGGCAATTCCGCCGTCCTTGCCCGGAATAATGCCAGGCGATGCTCCCTGTCGACGTATTTCCCTGTCAATGTATGCCCGGGTTCAGCGAGGAGCGTACAGCGAAAGAGACTGAGCAGAACAGGAAAGATAAAACTCCACCCGGGTCCCGCGCGGTGGCCGCGCGTTGGCGCGCGGGGAGCGCGCGGCAACCCCTGTTCGAAAAAATAGGGCTCGCGCTCCGCGCGAGCCACTTCCCCCATTTCCCATCCGAGAACACACCCCCCAATTCTCTCTAAATCCGGCGAGTTACCTTCCTGTTTGCTCGATTTCGACTTCAATTCCACTCATCTAGGTACGATTCTACTAAACCCACTTACCAATTTCAACTTTTATGTTTTGGATGACTTGATTTGTGTAGAGATTTAGGAAATTAGGGTTTGTGTACAAAAATTGGGGGTTTGTGATTTTTAGGCTTGATTTATGCAATTTAGCAAGTGTATGTGGCAATTGTTGTTACCCTTATTGCCTTGCCTACGTTTATGTTATAATGTGTTTATGTTTCTGGCAAATTCTTGTTGAATTCGAATCCTTAGAAAGGCTATGAAGTTACTGGTGCTTGGTTGCTGTTGGGGTGTGATTATTGGTTTGTTCCCTCGTTGTTTAGTGCTGTAGGATTTGCCGTATTGTTATTAGAATGATTGTTTCGTTCTGTGGGCGATTTCCGTGTGTTGTTAGTAACTTAGGTTTTGGTTTATTGTGCACATAACGTGTTCGACGAAATGCCACATAGGGTTTAGGCACTAGTTTTAGCATATTCTTTGTCTAGGTCACCTCCTGGTTGGTCTTAGTAAACGGTAGGATTTGTTGTTCTTACGGTACATTCACGTTGGAACTATATATTAATGCCCTATTCGTATTTTCGCTTGACTTCTGTGTGGGACTTAGCCTTATAATTGGTGTTTGGTAACTTGCAGGATGTTGCTCCTTTTGTGGGTCGTTTTGGCGTCTCTCATGTGTCCTCCGAGGACTAGGAGACGGGTTGCTGATGAGGCTGGCCCCAGTCATGCTGCTCTGGCGATGCCGGATTTCGACGAGAGCGAGTCAGAGGAGGATGAGGCGCAGAGGGGCCCGCGTCTCAGGGGCCTCCCGGACGAGGTGCGTCCTCACCGGCATGACAGGTTCCGGTTTAGGACGAGGGCTGCCCAGGACTTTTATTTCGACGAGCTTCGTCGAAACAGGTCTTACGTCCCTGAGAGAGGCATATATCCTCTTCATATGGGCGATGACAGGGTCAGTGCGGTCTTGGAGTATTTACAGTGGACTGGTCTGGCACGTCACCCCGAGGCGTCGCCTCCGGTTATTTGGCTATGGAGGTTATTGCCAACATCGGCGGTCTCGGGGAGGGTGACGATCTATCCCGAGTATGGGTCCGTGGTCGCTATCTCGACTTCAGTGCTCGGGCGATCAACGTCTATTTTGGCTTGCCCGACGATGGCGTGTTCCGGCCCCAGCCTGAGGGGCGCGTTCTTGCTCCTGCGTGGAACACCTTATGCACCCTAGTGCCTCCTGCGTTCGAGCACAGTCATGAGCTTCGTTTGACGTCGATGGACTCCCCTTGGCGAGAGCTCGCTCAGCTATGGTTCGGGCGTGTCCGGCCGATGTCCCGGAGCCACATTGTCTTAGATCACGTCTACGAGACCATTTGCTTCATCGCGCGGGACGGTAGGGTGAATGTAGGGGCTTGCATCGAGGACAACTTGCGGGGTATGCGCAGAGGACGAGGGAGTAGGGTGATTACCCATGTTCACCTCATCTGTGGGTTGTGCGCGGCACAGGGGATTCGCACTACACCGGAGACAGATCCGTACGACCTAGCACCTGGCCGTTGCTACCGTATTCCGTCTTATGCTGAGCGGCGTAGCGCCTTACGTCGTGGGGCTCCCCGTGCTGTACTTCGCCCGCAGCCTGATGACGGCGGCCTGATCCTCGTTGTACCACCGGAGCAGCCACCCCCTCCTCCAGTGGTTCCACCTCCTGCTGGGGCACCTCCTGCCGTGGCACCTCAGGGGCAGGAGATGATTCAGATGCTGCAGATGATGCAGGAGATGCGGGTCGGTATGGACGCCGGGTTTGCAGCTGGGCAGGCTCGTTATGACGCCCTTGACGCTAGGTTGGACCTTTATCAGACCCGCATGGACTCGTTTGCTACGAGGCAGGCTCAGCAGCAGGCCACCATGTCCGACATGTACGCCTATGTGCGACAGATGGACGACTTCATGCGCCGACAGTTCCCGCCTCCCGATCAGTGATGTCTCCCTTTGGTTTCGTGTTTTCGTTTAGGTTTTGCGTTTAGACGTACCTTGTTTAGGCTCCTCCTTATGAGAACGTTTCTGTTGTCTGGGATTTGTGGTTTATATTTTCGTTGTGTTATTGCTTAGTTATGTGTTCGACATGTGTTAGTAGTCTACTGCTGTTTAGAAACATGGTTCAATTGTTCTGCCTATTTTATGGTTTGAGATGTCCTGGATTTACTGTTACCTTCCTATCGCATCTACATGTGTGTGGGTTGCCCAACAATACTTGCACTGTTGCTTGACTAAACCGCTTCAAGGAACTTAGATAAACTAGTGTGATAAGATATAAGGGGTAGAGTTTATATGTTAAATAAATAGCTGCTTGCAAGGGGAAAATTTTCTTTTATTGAGCGAAGATTAGTCTTTTAATAGGTATCAATTTATCAGGGTTTTCTTGTAAAGGTTGTTGGAATCTATTTATTTGTACGTATTGTATATATTTCATTATCTTTATTATTATTATTATTATTATTATTATTATTTTTTTTTTTTTTTTTTGGTTGTAGGTTCCCCTCTTTGATTATGGTAGTTAAAGAGCTAAGTAAAAGGCATGGAATAAATTTAAATAGGCTTGTATCTTATTACTCAAGAATTTTGGTTTACAAGCATTCGAAATAGAAATAGCAATGGTGCATCAGTATGGATCCCTAAATCTAGGGTGACTAGGCAGGTATATCCTCGATGGGATCGTCCTCGTCGCTGGATATGTCAATGGGAATGGGCGTCCCCACCGGGCTCGGGCTCGGAGGGAAGATGTCGGCCTCTAGGCCCAGTAGCTCAGCTGCTAAGTGTCCTATTTGCATCATCAGTTCGTTATCCTTGTTTTGGAGCGCAACCACTAGTGTTTGGAGTTCGGCGACTTGGGCCTTGAGTTGGGTTATTTCGTGATGGTCAGCTTCCCTAAGATTTCTCAGATAGTCCACGTTACTCTCTAGATGCCCCACTCGAGCTTTGAAGTGATTGACATGCTGTTGGGACTCGAGGTATGCATTGGTCAGTTTCATCATCAGGTTGGTCATGTTCGCGTTCGGTTCGGCCATCTATTGTCAACAAGGGAGGTTAGAGTTAGATGTTTTTCAGGCAAAGTTAAGATATGCATTTAATTCTATATGCAACATGCAAGTGCAAGTCCCTTCCCCCATAAAATTTAGTTTAAAATAAATTGCTAAGGGTTGGGCCTCTATAGTGGGCCAAAATTTAATATTTCTTGGGCTAAGATTTGGGCTATGTAAAAAGGATTATAGATTTTTGGGCTAAAAATAGTACTAGTAGTCAAATAAATAATTTTAAAAGAAATAACACTTGGGCTTAAAATATTGGTTTAAAATAATAGTAGTAGCTTTAAAAATTTTCCGGGCTCTGATACCAACTTGTAACACCCCGGATTTGATAACCCAGGCCGGGATGTCACCGCCGCATTTCCCTAGTAAGACACGGCTTCCCGAGCTCGCTAAGGAAATGCAAGGCTTGTGGGTATGAAAAAGATTTAAAAACATTTCAAGATTTAGTCCGGAAATTTATAATATTTAGTACGATAGTAGAAATTATCACGTACGGAAAATAAATAAAGTAAGTGCAGCGGAAAGTAAAATCACGGCCAACATGGCCAAATCCTCGGGTTTAACAGACCCGGTAAAAACAGTACGATGCAGAAATTTAAAATGTTCATAAATAATTCCCCCAAGTGCATGCGTATGCGTCACTCGACATACTCTGTAAAAGAAAAATGACAACGGTTGTCAGTATAAAAATATACTGAGTAAGTTAATCCCTAACTAACAAATAAAAGGGGTTACAAGTGTTTAAACTAAAGATTTCGCTTATCGTACGAGAATTTAAAAATACATGATTTATTAGCAGCGGAAAATTATGATTAAAGAACTTAATTTAAAAAGCGTAATCTAAAGCATAATTTAAGATGCATAAAATTTAAATACGTAATTAAAGACATGATAAATACGATTTAAGCATAATGAAACACTCACACGAGTCTTTTACTTTTCATCCCGTAAACTAAGAAGAGGACACCATACCGGGAGATCACTAACGAGGCAATCTCAACATAGGACCACTAACGAGGCAGTCCAAACAATGGGAGACCACTAACGAGGCAGTCTCAAAGATAGTAGGACCACTAACGAGGCGATCCAAAAAGATAGTAGGACCACTAACGAGGCGATCCACAAATACAGCGCGCGAGATCACTAACGAGGCAATCTCAGATAGTAAGGAGACCACTAACGAGGCAGTCTCAAAGATAATGATAGTATGAAGATCGGCTCAGCCTAGTGAACGGGATTTTTCGAAAGTTCGTATTTCAAAGTTATCAAAGGATCGATATCGCGTTTTCATAGTTCGAGTTTTCTCAAGTTCGAAAAATCCTATTCGAGGCAGTTCACGCCTTTTTTAATTTAAAATTCGTTTTTCCTCCAAAAATTCTGAAACTTGGCCAGTAATTCAAAAACACACACACGAACAACTTTCATGTTTTAAGTTTTTGGAAATAAGGTTCCGAAGTGAGTTAAAATTTGAGTTTATTGCAAAGAATAATTTACGTCTTGAAAACTGTTTTCGTCACAGGTTCGTGTAACGCCGATTAAAAATTCATTTCAAAACCAATCGATGTGAAATTTTTACAGTAACTACACGACACATTAAGGAACAACTTTCATGTTTTAAGTTTTTGGAAATAATGAATTCTTGGTACTCAAAAATCGTGTGCAACTCACTGCATACTCATGGCCTTTAAAACGAATTCAAAACAGTTCTAAAAACTTGGCCGATTGACATATCAAATGAACACCAAAATTCGTGAAATTTTGTAGGCATAATCTAGACACAATTATCTACAACTTTTGTTTAGAAATGCAAAGTTAAATCATTCGAAAAATGGGTGAAAAACATGCATCAAGTTGAATGAAGGAATCTGTCACAGATTTAAATCGTTCGGTTTGAAACAGAAAGTTCATGGCGAAAATTGGGGTAGCAAAACTTAATGTCAATGGCTGAAATTTGGACACAAGATAGATAAAGGTGTTAGGAACAACTTTTATGTTGAAAAGTTTTCGGTTTGAATTCCCGAAGGTCGAGTTTTTGGCGAGTCTTTAAAATTGGACGAAAATAGGGTTTTTGAAAACCGATTTTTGTTACAAGCCTATATCTCGAGATTTAAACAACAAACAACCACGAAAATTTGTGAGTAAGGTGTTAACTTACTTAGTTAGAGGATGGGGTCGCTGGATTGGGTTTCCGGACGTCCTAGGGTCACGACGAACGGCCAACTTCTCCGATCGCTTTTTGTTCGTTTTCCGACGGGAAATCGTAGTAAGGAAAAAGGGTTAGAATATGAGTTTCTGAGATCTATGGACGAATTGAAACGTTGCACAATGGCTTACCAAGAGTCTAGAGGGCAGGGGCTTGTCCCGGTCGTCCCGTCGTCGCCGGAATACTTGCCGGAAAGTGGTGTCGAAAGAGTTTCGAACTTGGAGAGGGAATTGAGGGTGGAGGCTGAATGTCTACTGAAAACCTAGGGTTTGGGGCGCCCCTAGGGTATTCTTAAGCCTTCCCCAAGGCTGAGATTCGATTGCCATCGTTAGGGGTGTGGTTTTTGGCAAGAAAATCGCCATGGAAGGAAAGTTTACACTTTCAGCACCTCTGGCGCGCTGGTGGCGCGCACCTAAGCTTTTGTCCGCGCGGAGCACGCGCGCCAGGCCTGGCGTCGCGACGCCTTTGGCCGCGCGGTGGCCGCGCGGCGGCGCGCGGACAGCGCGGGCCGGCCGGACCGGCCGGTTCGGCTCCGCGTGTTCCGTCGGGTCTTCCCTCGCTTTCCCCTATCGGTTTTCTACGTGTTAGCTCGATTCCCTGGGGCGTCTTCGTTGCGGAATCTTCTCCTTAATCTTGTTACGAGTCCGGCTTATCGCTCGCAACATTTCCGGGTCCTACTTAGCCTAGTCTAAATTGGTTTCAACATCCCCTATCGTCCTTGTGGTCTAATTCGTGATGTATTTTGTGATCTATTTCGTGATTTATTTCGTGACTGAACTTAGAAATTAGTTCTAAGCTGCCTACGTACCCTGTGAAGGGATCAAGTCATGACGTAGTTCAAAACAATTTGAATTTGTTTTTCCTCGGGTGTTACAGTCTCACCGAGATGGAAAAAGTTACATATCCCTTTAAAATATTCTCAAACAATTTAAATGAATCGTTCATGGTTAATTCTTTAACAGGAAAAAACACAGAGTTTGCGGAAACCTCTTTCGAAAAGAAGAGGTTACTCATCTGGGAAAACAATTTGCCAGCAACCGAGTCTACCAGAAAGAAGGCATGCAACATGATGCATTTTGGCCAATGGGATAACCATATATGCCCATATTGTGCAGAACAGGAAAAATCCCTATTCGGTACAAAGATCCGGGTAACCCAGAAGAAATCCGGATCCGAACAGGACAAAGGGAAGAAACGTCCAAAAAAACTTTCACAAGCCAAAGTAATAACAACTGGATGTAAGAGAAAAAGAGGTGTCAGCAATACTTTATAATTGGAAGCCGACAAAGAAAGTTTAGAGTCGTTGGCAGTAAATGGCCGACAAAAGAAGGTGGAAAGTAGACAAAAAAGATGCTACCCGAGGACAATAATACAGCAGGATAATAATGTAACCAGTTGGAATCCAAAGCAAGTGACGAACGCAGTGACGTCACAATAAATTAAAGAGTGTTTGGGATCCGTGATTGAAGTCCGCGGACGCCTATAAATGAAGAAATTTGAAGCAGATGGAAGGCATCGAAAAATCCTCCCAACTCTTCAAAATATTTGTAATATTTCTCTTTCTGCATATTTCCTTTCGAGTCTGTAAAAGTATGGGGTATTCCCCCAAAAGTTTTGTATCCTCCATGAGGAACTAAGTGTCTGTCTTCTCCGTTAGGGGAAATTATGTTTGAATAATATATTTAATATTTCTTCAGTAAAATCCAGGCTTCCAAATATCCCAAAAATCCCGATAATATAGTTAAAACCCTTTATTCATATCTTGATAGGTCCTAAGGTAGGAAACGAAATAGGACTGTGCTGTTTGTTGCTGAAGGAGCCAAGAATCGGTGAACCATCGGCCGTGGCTGCGTGGTTGGAGGAAGTCCGTAAAATCCGGAGCTTAGGAAACCCGGCAACAAGGCGGTCAAAGCCAAGGTATGAAATTTAGTGCTTAATTTAATTATCGGAAGCATGATGGGCTTTAATTGGACTATATTTGATGAAATAAGATAGGGGTCAAAGTGTAATAGGGTAAAAGTTGAAGTCAACTGATGGGGTCAAAAGTATAATTAAGCAAAAGTTGGTAGGGTCAAGTATAATTTTAAAAAGTCTTGATGGCCTAAAATTGAACTAAAGTGGTTTGTTATGGCCTAAAATTCATAATCCAAGTTGTCATGACCTAAAACCTAAAAGGCCTCATTGTGATGACCTATTTTGATAATTACCCCATATATAGGTATTGCTGAGATCGAAGTTGGGGGAAGAAAATCAAAAGGAGTAATAAGGCGGTGGAGGGGTTGGTTGCGTGTAGGGTACCTGGCATCATCATCTTCATTCGATCATCCAGAAACAGTAGTCCCACTGTGCAATAATTTTTTCTGGGCAGAGAAAGTGAAGTGAAGTACTCCATATGAGCAGCGTACAGTTAGTTTGTTAGTTAGGAGAAGACAAGATAGTATTTGTTGTTGTGGTCCAGCTGTTGTTGGGGCCGCCACTCCGCGTGCGGCGTCGGCGGTGGTCGGCGGAGTCTTGCGGATTAAGGATTTGATTTTTGAGGGGGAGTGGTGGCCAGAGTCAGCATTGTTTTTCTTGTTTCGTGAAATTAGGGGGACGATGATTGATGCTACTATGAATTACTACTAGTATGATACGGTGATCTTTTTATCACAGTAGTTGGTCTTCTTCCGGGCACCGCACTGGTCAGTGGTCAGAACACTGTTTATGCCATTCAGGTGCTCGTCAAGGTGGTGGTTTTTAAGATGGGGATCCTATATTATGAAATTGTAATACTGAGATTTGTTAAGATGGGGATCGTAGTAAGATCTTATGAAATTGTAATACTAAATAATCTCAATTATGCATACTAACAACTAAATGCATTATTTTGTGTGTTTATGAATATTGCAAGTTAATTAATATTCTCTCCGTCCCGTTAGAAGTGTCTAAAAACTTTTGGGCATGATATTTTATGTGGGGATAATTAGTATTTAATGTAGGAGTAGATTAGGGTATAAAGTAAGGGTAAATTAAAAATTTATGTTATGTGATTGTAATGATGTTGAATTTTTAATTGATTTATTTATGTGTGATGTGATTGTTGTGTGTTTGAATTTATTAATGGTAGTGGGTTTAAAATTTTAATATATTTATTTATTGATATGATGTGATGGAAGTATGTTTTGTGGTTAATATTTAATAATTTCCAAAAGTAGAAATGTGACAAAAGTGTTGGAACGGACAAAAGAGAAAAATGAGACATAAATAATGGGACGGAGGGAGTACAATACAGTACAAAACATTATAATTAAACATAAAATATTTCCATATACATACATATTATTTTTTTTATACATCACATATAAGGTGTACAAGTTCTTAAGTTTAAAATTAAAGAAAAGAAATTATTTTCATCTCAAATCATAAAATACTACAAAAATTTTATGCATTTAAGATGGTAAGATCGTAGAAACGTTTAAGGGAGTATTGCCATAAGGGGTAAGGTTGCTGTGCGGATATACTAACATGTCCGCACGTGAATTTGGACCATTGATTTCAATCGGACGGTCATAAATTAATAAGGGTATAATTTTGTAAAAAAAAATTATAACCGTTTCTTTACTTACCAAAATCACGAAAATATGTCGCTGAAATAAGCATAACATGTCGCTGAGATAACCATATATGTCGCTGAAATATACTATAGCATGTCGCTGAAATGCATATCCCATGTCGCTGAATTCTATTGGCCATGTCGCTGAATTGTGAGAAGGCTCGTCGCTGAGATGCGTTTAAAAATCACAATGAACTTTAAACGGCTCTAACATCAAACGTCGCAGAGATGTACAGTATATAATAATGTCGCTGAATTGTATATGTCATGTCGCTGAATTACATAGACCAAGTCGCTGAATTATTAAGGCTTCGTCGCTGAAGTGCGTTTAAAATCCCAATGACCTTCAAACGGCTGTAACTTCAAACGTCGCTGAGATGAATACAATAATGTCGCTGAATTGCATAGGGCCATGTCGCTGAATTGTATGGGGCTCTTCGCTAAGTTGTGTATGTCATGTCGTTGAATTGTAGTATATCCTATGTTGCGAATACAACAAATTAAACACCTAGTAAGTAAAATTACGAAACTAACACTGTTAATCATTACAACCGTTAGATGATGAAATTGATCAACGGCTGAGAAGCGTGTCCACACGTCTGCACGGATTAAAAATCCGCATCCTAATAGACGCTTACCGTAAGATCATAAAATTCTACAATCAGGATCGGGATCTTATCCAAATCTTAACAACTACAATGTTGCATAGTACTCCTATACATACAGGGACTGCAATGAATGTGGCAGAATTGGGCCGATTGGCCAATTCTAAATTTGGGCTTATGATATGTGATTGTGAGAATGAAACTTGATAGCAAATGAATCGGACCCATTTAACTAGTTAAGGAACAGTACATTTCTCCAGCTGTCAAATGGGCCCACTTAAAAAGACCACTTATATGGTGGAAAAATTGTCAAAGACGTCATTTTTCTTATCATTTTTACCAAATTAGGCCCCTATTAGTCCGCTTCGTTTGCTAATGAAAACCAAATCCATCCTAAATTCACTAATCCAAGCCAATTAGTGTTTTAATCGGAAAAATTGCCAAAAACGTCCATTTTCTTGTTGTCTTGTCCCAATCCGTCCGCTACAACCCTTGCAAATAATTTGCTCCAACTGTTGTGACCATTACATTAAATATATTCTACTTTTGAATGCCACAAAAAAAGGAAAATATATTATACTTTATTTCAATAATACTACAAAAAAAGAAAAATAATCAACTTCAAGCAAGTAAGCTTCCGACCTCTGCCCACTTCATTTCTTTCAACATTTGAAAGCTCCACGAATTCATCCTCTCTCTGAAATGTCTCATTCACATTGACAATTTGCATACCAATTTTTTCTTTGCCTTCTTTGCCTGGATGACTATTCAACTAGTTTGCTATTGAGTCTTCAGTAGTTGTGTCAATTGTTATATGTTCATTTTTGTTTTGAAGGAAGAGGTCGTAGAAATATGTAATTTTGAATCTAATTTTGATGGCATTATAATGAGAATATGTAATGCATCTAATTAGGTATATTTATGTTTGACAAGAGAATATAAGATGCATTGAAAACATCTTACTTGTATTTTTTGACAGTATAATATAGAGTTGTAGACTGTAGAAACAAAGTATATATATAATAATGCACAAATGTAGAATATATTTAATGCAATGCTCACAACAGTTGGAGCCAATTATTTGCAAGGGTTGTGGCGGACGGATTCGGACAAGACGACCAGAAAAAGGACGTTTTGGCAATTTTTCCGATTAAAACACTAATTGACTTGGATTAGTGAGTTTAGAACGGATTTGGTTTTAATTAGCAAATGAAACGGACTAATACGGGCAACAAATTCGAAGAGGATTGATTGGGTAAAAATGATAAGAAAAACGACGTTTGTGGCAATTTTTCCCGGTAGTATAAGACTATTTTGCTTAATGCACGCAGGACTTAGGAGTTTGTAACGAAATTGAAATGGAAAAATCCACCTTTAGTCCTACCGTTAGTTTTTCTTACTAACTTTTGCTTCCATGTTTTGGAATTTTTCACTTTTGGTCCCGTCAGATTAATTTTTTTTCCACTTTTAGTCCTACCGTTAGTTTTTGACCAAAAATCAATAGTTTGACCGTTAATTTGGTAAAATTATAATTTATAGAAAATTAAGTCTTTCTAATTACTACTAAGCGACCCTAGATATATCTTTTATCTTCTAAGTGCCATTATTCCCATGGCTCTATTTGATTATTGACCATTGGATGAAATATCCAATTGAAACTGTGACCATCCGATCAAGTTGTTGCTTTTCTTTTCACCGCAGTCCCAGCCATTTTCTCTTAATCTTTCTCCCACCCAGCAACAGCAGCGTTTCTTCTCCTCTTTAATCTGGATTCGTAGCTCAGCTCCCCGCTTCCTTTTATGTCCGTACTCTACTGTCTCTGCCGGTCGAATGCCATGTGGGTACGGCCCTTTATTTCTTCAAACTAGATTCGCACCTCGGCTCCCCACTTCCTTTCGTAGCTCAGCCCTAATTTCCATTACAACACTTATTCGTCTCAAGGTTTGGGTCGAGGTACAGGTATAATTTTCCATTTGCTTTCGTTGTAATTTTTACAGCTATTTTACCCATTGGTTGCTGCTGTGGAATGTTTGAATAGGGGGAATCTTGGGAGTTCGGGTTTTCTTGCTCGGTCTATTTGCTTTCAGTTTACTGTGCCTTGCGTGCTGTGTGTGTAAGTACTTCTCTTTATTTTTAGTTCTATGTAGATTGTGCATTTTGTCTTAAAAGATGCCCTGTGTACAACATACCATTGTTCATATTTCATTTTCTGTTGGTTTTATTAGTTTTGTTGCCTTACCTTTATGTCGCTGGTGTCGTTGTTTGTTTCCTTGTGCACAGGTGTTGTTGGGTGCAGCCTGGCCAGCCATTTGTTTCGTGCTTATTCGTGTTTAGCTTTGTCTTTTAGGCTGCTTTTTTATGGAGCGTTCGTTGTCCTTTCTTTCTGAACACTGTTTGGTAGATTGGTTAGTTGATTGTTGTCCATCTATGTTGGGTCTAGGTTCTTCGGGGGCTTCTGATGGTTGCGACCTAAGTACTTTTCTCCTTATCCTTTTATTTTGCCTTTAGCTTTTGTTATTAAAAAACTTTGGTTTCCATCTTCTCTTGTGGCACATTAGTGTGGGTTTTTTTTTATTGCTCCCTGGTGCTCTTTAAAAAAGTTGTTGTTTCAGGAATTGATCCAGCAACAAATGTCCATGTTCTTGTAACCCACGTTCATTCTACCATTTTGCCCGGTATGTTCAAATATTTCCTTCGTCGTGTTTGGTTGCTATGAACTGTTTTTCAATGCTATTTTTGGTTATTAACAATGCTTGATATGACTGTTTTTGCTATGTTTGTTCCCTCACTTGTGCAGACAAACCAGAACGACGCAAAAGGAATGGTGAGCCATTTTGTCTTCTATTAGTTTGCGGATTTTTAATTCTGTTTTACAATATTTGTGACCTTGGTTCAATGTTATTTATTGTAGTCCGCACGGCGTTCCCTGGACAGGCCTTGCATCAGCCATGGAAACTTCCCCGTTGTAAATCTTTGGCATCTATAACAACGCTTCCTTTCATGGTTTCATTGTCGCATTGTAGCAATCTTATAACTGCCCCTTTGGCCTTTCCTCTCCAGCTAAACTGCCGCCTTCCATTCCTGAATCTCCCAGCATGTCCTCATTTTGAGAAAGTTCCACAACTGCTGGTGAGCTGCGGAGTTGTTATATAGTTTTGTGATGCTTTGTTTTTTTTTTTTTGGATATTTTCTATAGTGTACAGTTTTCCTTGATGTGTGGGGGTTGGGGGTGTTAGTGTTTCTTGGATATTGTAACTATCATAGTTTAGCTTTGTGATCTGGTTTGTCCCCTCATACTAAGTCTAATAGTTTCTTCTTCCTTTCTGTCTATTGTGGTCAGTTCCCAGAGCTTGGATTTAGCTTTTTTTACTATCATGTCTTTACAATTTCAGTATCACATTTTTCGCATTTTCTTCATTCCTTTCTTTCGTGCAGGCGTGTTAGGTTCTTCAGGTTCCCGTTTGCCTTTGGAGCCATTTGTTTTGCAAAAGGTTCCGAGCTGTCGCCACTGTGGGGCATTGAAATTCCCCCACGAAACAACAAACTTCTGTTGCATGGATGGGGATATCTGTATTTCTTTTAATCCGGTGCCTAGTTCACTAAAGGAACTTCTACTTTCGCCTGCTCCAGAAGATGTTACCTTTAGGGAATATATCCGTGCAATTAATAATAATTTTGCATTCACTTCTTTGGGTGTTAGGTATGACAAAGAATTGGCAAAGAATAATAAAGGTATTTATACTTTTAGGGTCCAGGGTCAACTTTTCCATTTCAGTGATCCTATTGCCACGTCCACAAATTTGCAATTATATTTTTATGATACTGAACATCAATGTGCTGAACGTTCTAAGTCTTTCCCACGCATTCCTCCATGTGTGATCAAAAAAATTGTTGATATCCTTTCAGAAAATCCATACTTAAAGTTCTTCTGGTCATTGAATGATGTTTCTAATTTTCCAGACTATAATATTATCCTTCATTGTAATCCTAGAATTAACCAGAAAACTTTGAATAAACCCTCATTTTCCCAGGTTGCTGCGCTGTGGCTTGAAGATGAGGGTGTTGCGGTGACCAAAATGCGTCACATTAAGGTCCATAGTCACAGTGGTCGGAGCCATCCTATCTCATATTATTATGGATGATATGATCCTCTGCAATACCCATTGTTGTTTCCATTGGGTGAAAGTGGATGGCATCAAGGGATAAAAAAAAATAAACATAAACTCCCTGGTAGACATCAATCAGTAGATGGTCCTGGTCTTTTTCTTTCTGTCTTTAATTTTTCTAACTTCTTTTGCAGTGGCTGTAGCATCACCATCTGATTGTTCTTTCGTTTCAATGAGGGAATATTATGCTTATATGTTTCAAATTAGGCCTCATGATTCCCCGTATGTTCTGCATTTTGGCCGGCTGACCTAGCAATTCTTTGTTGATCAGTACATTAAAATAGAAACCCAGCGCCTTGATTTTCATAGATCAAAACAGGCAGACATCCGCAATGAATTTTTACAGGGCATCCAAGATTGCTATGCAAGTGGTGAGAAGGATGGTGTTCATTGTGGCCAAAGAACATACCTTCCTCCTCCCTTCATTGGTGGTCCTCGAGATATGCGCCGGCGGTATGTAGATGCAATGGCTCTTGTTCAACACTTTGGTAAGCCTGTAACACCCCGGTTTTTGGTCACCCAGGTCGGGATGTCACCGCCACACCTCCCTAGTAAGACACGGTTTCTCCGGCTTACTAAAGAGATGCAAGGTTAGGTATTTCAGTATTTAAAATATTTAAAACATTTACAAACAGCCCATACAATATAAATTCGAAAATAATAATATCATAATGCAGAGGAAATAATATTTAAGTATAATATTGCAGCGGAAATGTAAATAGGACCGACATGGTCAAAACACGGGTTAAACACGCCCGTTTATTCTATAGTCTAATGCAAGAATTTGAAAATAAAGTTTCACAAAAATATAATTTCCCCCATGCATGAACGTGCTCATGTTCATTCCACATACTCTGTAAGGAAAAGGAAAAATAAACGGTTTGGTCAGCACAACTTGCTGAGTAAGTTAATACATGCATGATCGTAGGGTTTAAAAGCCATTAATTTAATATTTACATAAAAACATGATAATAATATATCATAAGCAACTCAGTTTAATTTAACTAACCATCCAATTTGCATAATTTAATTCATGGCCCTATTTAACAACACATTTCACATCATTTAAAATAAAGACCATAACTAATTTAAATAAAGCATTTAAATAATTAAATTGGACAACGATAAATAATTTAATTTAATTTAAATTCCCCATTACATCCCCGATTTAGTAATTTTAAGTATTTCACGATTGCATCGCAATCTCGACAAGTTTAGCCGGTAGCCCGGCGGCCGCAACCGTATCCGCCATACCCAGTACCACTCCGGAGCCTCGGAAAATCTATGTGGACATTCTCGAGAGTGTAGGCCATATATCTCATTCCGTTTTGGCAATATCATATCTCAAATTTTCGCGCGGGGTCACCATCGTCCATAAAGGCACGAAGTGAAGCAGTTAGGGGGCACCCTGCAGAGCACTCACCCCTAATTTTAATTTATCAATTTTGTAAGGGGATTTATTTCAAAAATTCTGACTTCACTTAATTTATTTAAAAAGAGATTTCAACTCGTTTTAACCTTAAAGACTAATTCCATCGTTTCAACAAGATTTTCAAGATTTGACTCCGGTAAACCACTGTTTACTCTAAAATTAATTTAAAATCAGATTTAAAATCAAAAATTCTGAAAATTCACCACTGACTCAGAAACACAGAGATGAACAACTTTCGTGTTTTAACTTTTCTGATCTGAGTTACAGAAACAGGTCAAAAACATCAATTTTTTTTCATATCATTAATCTGTCCGAATTTCATGTACAGCAGGTTCAAAATTTCGAGATCTACCATAGCAAACTAACTCCAAATTTAATGAAATTTCACAGAGACCTTCTTAAGACAATTATCTACAACTTTCATGTTTGGCTAAAGATCTAAATCGGCCTAGAACCCTAGTCAAAAACGCCTACAAGTTCAGACCTACGTTCTGCCAAGGTTTCAAGATTCGATTTCAAAACAGTTCGGTTTGGGGTCGATTCCAGATATCAAAACATCATTAAAAATTCTGAAAATTTTACAGTAGATAGATGTCTTATGAACGTTTTTTGTGTTTTATGTTTTCTTGTTCGAAGAATTTTAAGGGTTCGGAAAAATCGTGCAAAGTCGTTGCGTCGGTAAAAATCTCACATTGACAGATTTTCAAAACTCTTGTTTAAACTTTTAGATTTAAGTGTTTTAATTACTCCCAAAACCATGTAAGTTCAACTTACAGATTTCCAGTCGTCCGGGAACGTCGATTTTGGAGGCGTGGCTTCCAGTCCACCGTTTATCTCCTCGGTTCGTCGGGTTCTTCGTTCTAGATCCGATTCGGGGTGTAGAGAGGAAAGAAACTAAGTTAGAATCCGTTTTCGGATTGAGATCGTAAAAGATTGAATGGACCAGAACGTACCACGACGTTGGCGTCCAAAATTTCGTCCGTGACAGTCTCTTGCTCGGTTTTGGTGCCTCCGACGACTTCCGGATCTAGGGTTTGAAGTATAGAAAGTATGGAAAGTTTGAAAAGGGATTCGGGATCGAGTAGGAGGGCTATTTATAGATACAAGGGACCTAGGGGACGTCCCAAGTCGGCCTTGGTGAGTCTTGAGCCGAAAGGAATGCAACCGAAGCCGAAAAATCCGGATTCGGGCGAGTGAATCTCGCAACCGGCGAATCTGTCCGTTGGCGCAGTCGTGGCGCGCCGTTTGGCCTTTCACCGCGCGGCCCACGCCTGGACTTCGGTCCGGGCGGTTCGTGCGATCCGTCGTGCTTTCCCTCCTCTCTTTCGGACTTCTATCCCTCTATGCTCCCGGATTCCGATTTCCGGGCCATCTTCGGGTTCCTATTCCGTATCGTCATTTCCCTCGGATCTAAATTTATGTTTGGACTCGAGTTTTCGAGTCCATTGGTGTCGGGTACACGTGTAACAATTTATTTATCTTTATTTAATTCCTTTTATTTAATTAAATTCCTTTACTTCCTTTTTAAGTTAAATTTCATTTCTCACTCCCTTACCTTTATTTATTTATTTGCTGTATTTATTTATTTATTGTATGTAATACCCGGGGTTTTTACAACGCCCAAAGAAACGAAATAAAATTTATTTACGAGAAGAAAATAATTGATTACAATAAATTATTGCTCGGAAATGGTGTGACCAATAAATTCAAAGAATTCGAACCCAAATTTTGATCAAGTCAAAATGGGATGAAAGAGGGAAAGGAACCCCGAAGATATTCCATGGATTAATCCCAAAAGAATTGGAATTAAATTCAAGAAGGAAAAGAATTTTAATTCCAAGAACCCATGAAGTCGGAAATAATTTAATTAGATAAATTATTGCACGTGAGCCAAAAGACGACGAATTCAAGCCAACGGATTCAAACTCGACGGATTCAAGATTTCGAATATGAGATTCATTGGAGTCGAAATAAATTTAAGAAAGGAATCGTAACCCGAGAACGACCCGAAAAGTTGAGCCCGAACACGTAGAGGGTAGAAAACCGATAGAGAAAAGAAGAAAAGACCTGACGGACCACGCGGACCGCCGAACCGGCCGGCCGGCCCGCGCTCGCCGCGCGGCCACCATGCGGAAGGCGGAGTCGCGACTCAGGCCTGGCCATGCGTGCTCCGCGCGGGCAAAGGCGTAGGTGCGCGTCACCAGCGCGCCAGAGGTGCTGAAGGTGTAAACTTTCCTTCCATGGCGATTTCCTTGCCAAAAATTCGACCCCTAACCATGGCAACCAAATCCCAGCCTTAGGGAAGACTATAAGACGGTAATGGGGCATCCAAATCCCCATAATTCACAGAAACACTCAAGCCTCCCCTCCATTCTTCCTCTTCAAGTCAAAATCCCTCCGAATCCACTTTCCGGCGAGCATTCCGGCGACGACAAGGCGAAAAGAACCAAGCCTTGCCTTCTAGACTCTTGGTAAGCTATGGTATAATGTTTTAGTTCGTCCATACAACTTAGAAACTCGAAATCTAACCCTTTTCCTTTACTACGATTTCACGTCGGAAAACGAACAAAAAGCGATCGGAGAAGTTGGCGTTCGTCGCGACCCTAGGACGTCCAGAAACCCATTCCAGCGACCCAAATCTCTAACTAACTAAGTTAAGACCTTACTCACAAATTTTTGTGGTTTATTGTTGTTTAAAACTCGATATCTATACCCGTAACAAAAATCAATTTTCAAAAACCCTATTTTCGTCCAATTTCAAAAACTCGCCTAAAACTCGACCTTCGGGAATTCAAACCGAAAACTTTTCAACATAGATTTTGTTCCTAAGACTTTAATCTATCTTGTGTTCAAATTTCAGCCATGGACATTAAGATTTGCTATTCCATATCTCACCGTAAACTTTCTGTGACAAACCGAACATTTGAAGCTGTTGACAGATTTTATTACTCGACTTGATGCATGTTTTTCACTCGTTTTTAGAATGATTCAACTTTGCATTTCTAAACAAACGTTGTAGATAAATGTGTCTAGATTATGCATATAAAAGTTCATGGATTTTGGAGTTCATTTGGTATGTCAAATTGGTCGAATTTTAGAACTGTTTTAAAACCCCTTTGGAGTCCGCGCATGAACAGTGTGTTGTGGTCGATTTTTGAGCATCTAAGATTCATTATTTCCAAATTCTTAAAACATGAAAGTTGTTCATTAATGTATTGTGTATCTCCTGTAAAAATTTCGGATCAATTGGCTTTGAAATGAATTTTTAATCGGCGTCGCACGAACCTGTGACGAAATCAGTTTTTGAGACAGAAATTCCCTTTTGTAAAGAACTCAAATTTTGACTCACTTCAAAACCTTATTTCAAAAAACTTAAAACATGAAAGTTGTTCGTGTGTGTGTTTTTGAGCTACTGTGTAAATTTCAGAATTTTTGGTGTAAAAATGAATTTTTAATTAAGAAAGGCGTAAACTGCGTCAAATCGGATTTTTCGAACTTGAGAAAACTCGAACTATGAAACGCGATATCGAATCTTTTGATCACTTGAAATACGAACTTTCAAAAAATTCCGTGCACTAGGCTGAGCCGATCTTCATGCTAGTCATTATCTTTGAGACTGCCTCGTTAGTGGTCTCCTTACTATCTGAGATTGCCTCGTTAGTGATCTCGCGCGCTGTGTTTTGGATCGCCTCGTTAGTGGTCCTACTATCTTTTGAGACTGCCTCATTAGTGGTCTCCTTACTATGCCAAAACGGTAGTTGTGCACATGGCCTGCCAAATCGGCAGTGGGAAATACACGGCCTGCCCGAGTGGCAGTGAAACCGCTTGAAAGGCCTGTCAAATGACAGTTGATATACATGCCTGTCAAATTGACAGTAGATACACACGGCTTGCCGAAATGGCAATCGAGATACATGGCTAGCCAAAACGGCAGTCAATACTGATATGGCTGCGGCCGCCGGTTCACTGGCTAACTGATTATGATTTTTGAGATTCCCTCGTTAGTGATCTCCCTTGTGTGGTGTCCTCTTCTTAGCTGCGGGATAAAACTTAAAAGACTTGTGTGCGTATTTAATTAAGCTGCAATTATTTATCACGTTTTTAAATTATGCTTCTAAATTACGTTTTTAAACTATGCTTTTAAAATTTCGCTTTTAAATTAAGACCTTAAATTATGTATTCTCGTCTTGAATAAATTAATGATGTTTTTCCGCTGCAAGTAAACTATGAATTTTAAATTAATTTCGTAACGTTTTATGAAAAGTGTAATTTTAATTAAACACATGTAACCCCTTAAATTGTTTTGTTAGGGATTAACTTACTCAGTATTTTATATACTGATAAAACCCGTTGTTCATTTTTCCATTACAGAGTACGGAGCATGATCATGCATCGGGGGATCACTTTGGGCATTTAATTAATTGTTTTACATGACTTGCATACGGGCTTGTTAACCCGAGTTTTGGCCATGTCGGCCCTGTATTTTAATTTCCGCTGCAACTTATTATTTTTATTATCATGTATGGATGATATTACATTATTATCTTTAAGTAATTCCGGACTTGCTTTTAAAACTTTTTCCAACACCTATAGCCTTGCATCTCTTTACCAAGCTCGGAGAAACCGTGTCTTGCTAGGGAGGTGTGGCGGTGGCACCCCGGCCTGGGTTATCAAATCCGGGGTGTTACATTGTACTTATTTATTTATTGCATTTATTTTATGTTGGAAAATTCTCGGGTATTACAGTCTACCCTCCTTAAGAATCAACTTCGTCCTCGAAGTTGTGTTTCGGCTTTTCCCGTGCTAAGGTCTTTTTGGTTGTTTTATTATTTCGTGACTGAACTTAGAATTAAAACTTCTAAGCTGCCTACGTACCCTGTGAAGGGATCAAGCCATAATGTAGTTCAATACAATTTGAATTTGTTTGCTTGTTTACAAAAATGCACGAAAAATACATGGTAAAATACGGATGTTGCACGATGTGACATCCTCTCCCCCTTAAGATTGCAGTTATGTCCCCATAACTGTGTCGGTGTCGGTTTGGAACAGTGTTGGATAGCGTTCTCTCATGTCGGATTCTACCTCCCAAGTTGCCGTCTCACTTTCGTGGTTCGACCAAAGAACCTTGATGATTCTGACAGTTTTGTTCCTCGTTACTCGCTCCCTAACGTCTATAATTCGCACTGGGACTTCTTCATAAGTCAGATCCTCATCGAGTTCGATTACTTCCGGTTGAAGTACATGTGTCGGGTCCGGCACATACTTCTTTAGTTGTGAAACATGGAAAACATTATGAACTCGATCTAATTGTGGCGGTAAAGCCAGTCGGTAGGCTAAATTCCCGACTCGTTCTAGAATTTCATAAGGTCCTATGTATCGAGGACTCAACTTTCCTCGTTTGCCAAAGCGCATCACCCCCTTCATGGGTGATATCTTTAGCATGACCCTATCTCCCACTTGAAATTCTAGGTCTCGTCTTCTCACGTCAGCGTAACTCTTCTGACAGTCTTGAGCGGCTCTCATTTTTCCTTGAATCACCTTGATTTGTTGACCCATGTCTTCGATAAGTTGTGGTCCCACTACCACAGACTTATCGTTTTCTTCCCAGCTCAACGGGCTTCGGCACCTTCGTCCATACAACGCCTCGAATGGTGCCATGCCAATGCTAGCATGGTAGCTATTATTATAAGAAAATTCGATTAAGGGTAAATGGGATTCCCAATTTCCCTTAAATTCCAAGACGCATGCTCTCAGCATGTCTTCTAGTGTTTGGATTGTTCTCTCAGTTTGACCATCCGTCATCGGGTGGAATGCGGTGCTCATTTTGATTTGAGTACCGAGAGCTTTTTGTAACTCCGTCCAAAAGTTAGAGACAAATCTACTGTCTCTGTCGGAAATGATGTCATGTGGTACTCCATGTCATCATACCACATTATCGACGTAGGCTCGGGACAAATGGTCCATAGTCCACGTGTCTTTCATTGGGATAAATAAGGCCGTCTTCGTTAGCCTATCCACAATCACCCAAATCTTATTCATGCCTTTAGGTGATCGGGGTAATCCCGAGACAAAATCCATTGAGATGCTGTCCCACTTCCAACTTGGAATCTCTAGTGGTTGCATCAACCCTAAGGGTTTATGTCGCACTGCCTTAACTTTTTGGCAGGTGTGACATTTCGCCACGAAGTCTGCCACTTCCTTCTTCATTCCCGGCCACCAATAGATCTTCTTTAGATCTTTGTAAAGCTTGTCACCTCCGGGATGCACTGAATATGGCGTGTTGTGCCCTTCCTCCATCAACCTTCGCTTCAACTCGGCACATTTATGGGGCACGCACCATCTCTCTTTGAAGCGAATGCTTCCATCCTCGTGGACAGCAAATCCTATTGCCTTTCCCTCGGCAATATACCCCTTTATCTTTTCTAATTTCGCGTCGCCCGGTTGGGCGAGCCTAGTCTCGTCCAATATTGGAGTTTCTACGACCATTGCGTTGATCACTCCACTCACTGTGCCCGGATGCACAAGTTCCACATCCAATCTCGCCAAATCCATGTACAATGCCGGCAGAATTACCAACAAGTTTGTCACGTGTTGGGTTTTCCGGCTTAGGGCATCGGCTACCACATTCGCCTTCCCTTCGTGGTAAGATATCTTCAAATCGTAGTCTTTGATAAGTTCCAGCCACCTTCGATGTCTCAAATTCAACTCCTTCTGAGTGAATATATATTTCAAACTCTTGTGGTCGGTGAACATTCGACACTTCCGCCCGTAAAGATAATGTCTCCATATCTTTAGAGCGAAAACGACCGCTGCCAACTCCAGGTCGTGTGTCGGGTACTTCTCATCGTGAGGTTTTAGCTGGCGTGATGCATATGCTATGACTCTCGAGTCTTGCATCAAGACACAACCTAAACCTTCCTTCGAAGCATCGCTGTAAACTTCGAAGTCACCATTCTCTGATGGTAGCGTCAATACGGGTGTGGTTGTAAGTCATTTCTTCAGCTCTTGAAACGCCGTCTCACAAGCCTCTGTCCACACGTATTTTACTCCCTTCTTCAGTAGCTGGGTCAAAGGTCGTGCGATTTCCAAAAAATCCTTCACGAACCATCTATAATACCCGGCTAATCCAAGGGAACTCCTTATCTCAGTTGGGCTCTTTGGGGTTGCCCATTCAGTTACGGCAGAAACTTTTGCCGGATCCACTGAAACTCCATCAGCGGATACTATGTGTCCTAGAAATGTTACCTCCTTCAACCAAAAAGCGCATTTGGACAATTTGCCGTATAGCCGATTCTTTCGCAAGGTCCCTAACACTTGGTGCAAGTGCTGGGCGTGCTCCTCCTCGCTTTTCGAGTAGATCAGGATGTCATCAATGAACACCACTACACACTGATCTAACAGCTCTCGAAATACATTGTTCATGAGGTTCATGAACATTGCTGGAGCATTTGTTAACCCAAAGGATAACACTGTGAACTCGTAGTGGCCATATCGAGTTCGAAACGCCGTCTTCGGGATGTCCTTCTCGGCGATTCTCAACTGGTGATACCCAGATCGTAAGTCGATCTTCGAGAATACTGAAGCTCCCTTCAGTTGATCAAATAGATCCTCAATTCTCGGCAAAGGGTATTTATTCTTGATAGTCACTTGGTTTAACCCTCGATAATCTATGCAAAGACGTAATCCTCCGTCTTTCTTCTTAACAAATAAAACCGGTGCTCCCCAGGGGGAAGTACTCGGCCTTATGTACCCTTTTCCTAACAACTCCTCGAGTTGGTCCTTTAAATCCTTCATTTCCAATGGTGCCATCCGGTACGGAGCTTTTGAGACAGGCTCTGTGTAATACACGGGATTTTTATCGGCGTCCAAAGGAATAAAATTTATTTCTTAATCCGATCAAGGCCGAAATATTTTCGAGAAGAAGAAAATAATTCATTATTGCTCGGGAATGAATTACGATAAATTCAAAATGGAATAAAAGAGGGAAAGTAAGCCCGAAGATATTCCATGGATTAATTCTAAAAGAATTGGAATTAAACTCAAGAAGGAAAAGATTTCTAATTCCAAGAACCCGTGAAGTCGGAAATAATTTAATTGGATAAATTATTACACGGGAGTCGAAAGACGACGAATTCAAGCCGACGAATTCGAACTCGACGGATTCAAGATTTCAATTATGAAATTCATTTGAGTCAAAATAAATTTAAGAAAGGAATCGTAACCCGAGAACGACCCGAAAAGTCGAGCCCGAAAATGTAGAACGACAGAAACCCGGAAGAGAGGAGAAAAGGCCCGACGGGATCGCACGGCCCAATCCGGACGCACGGCCTAGACCAGGCCGCGCGCCCGCTGCGCGCCCTTTGGCCATAGACCACGCCACCACCGCGCCAGTGCAGCAGCAGCTGCCAACTTGCCCGATTTCGGCGATTTCTTGCCAAAATTTACGACCCCGGCTTTGGAAACTTGATTCCAGCCGAGGGAAAGGCAATAAGGCCGAGAATTGGCTGCTCCCTATCCAACTTTTCAGTCTCCAAACCCTTTTCTTCATCTTAAATTCTCCCAAAACCGAAAACACAAGTTCTTCACTTTCCGACGACTTTCCGGCGACCGAATCCGCCCGAGAAAGTGTTTAGATCAAGGACTTCAGGCTTTAGATTATTGGTAAGATGTAAATCAGGTTTCATATTCGTTTTAATACCATAGCCATCGTTCTAACTTACGGATTTTCATATGCAAACACGAATCGGAGCCAAAGGAAGAAGAAATCGGGTTGAGGAGATCCGTTCGTAGCCATCCGTCGATTCCGAACGACCCGGAGACATCCTTGATCACAACCACTGTAAGTTAATACTTACTTGGTTTTGGGTGACTTAAAATGCAACCAAACATAGAGATTTAGAAACTCAAAAAAATCTGTCAACACGAAAAACCCCCAGCGCAGCGATTTGGTGCGAATTTTTCGAACCCTTAAAACTGCTCAAACGGAAAAACTCAAAACATGAAAAATGTTCCTAAGACATAGATCTAGTTCGTGTAATATTTTCATAATTTTTCATTGTGTTTTGATATCCAAAAATGGCCTCCAACGAACCTGCCCTAAAAGTCGAACTTGAAACTGTGACAGATTTGAAATCGGACCAAAACCCCTACTTCAAGAGTTCAAACCGAAAAATTCAAAACTAGACTTTTGATCCTAACGCATTAATCTAGTTTGTGAAAAAATTTCAGCCATTTTCATCAATGTTTGCTTTCCCAAATCGATCCGAACATAAACTGTGGTATGAAACTTTTCAAAAATCGGACAGTGCAACGGTCCGAACTTGATGAGCTTGTTTCTATATTTTCTAGTCCGAATTGATCTTTACAATCTAAATGAAAGTTGTAGGAAATCATGTCTAGTATGTGCATATGAAGTTTCAAGATTTTTGGAGTCCATTTGATGTGTCAAAATGTTGAGTTTTGAAACGGTGTCGAATCTGAAACCTGACAGCATACTACTTTGAAAGACTTGATTTTTGGCTTGTTTCCTTAACCCGGATCGAGAAACTTAAAACATGAAACTTTATCGTCTCTGTGTTTTTGAGTTATTGGTGAAATTTCAGAATTTTCGGACTTAAAATGAATTTTTGAATAATTATGGAGTAAGACAGCGACTTGTGTAAAGTTATATTTTGAGAGACTTGTGAAATTTACGAAATGTGTTCTTACCTTGCGGGTTTGATTCCCCAAGGACGATTGTATGTTTTCCTGCGGGTTCGATTCCCTAGGATGTGTGTTGATTCTTATGGGTTCAATTCCCTAGGATGTATTTGAGTTCTTGCGGGTTCGATTCCCCAAGGGCGATCGTTTGTTTCCCTGCGGGTTCGATTCCCCAGGGTGTGTGTTGATTCCTATGGGTTCAATTCCCTAGGATGTATTTGAGTTCTTGCGGGTTCGATTCCCCAAGGGCGATCGTTTGTTTTCCTGCGGGTTCGATTCCCCAGGACGTGTGTTGATTCCTACGGGTTCGATTCCCTAGGATGCGTTTAAATTCTTGCGGGTCCATTTCCCCGAGAACAAATTATACTAGATCATATTGAACCAAAGTGAAAGAGTGAAATCCTTGAAATACCAAATCCTGAAACCATGAGAAAATTTAGAGATTTGAATATCTTCTTTGTTTAAATTATGCCTTGCAAATTCTTTTACCATGTAAGTTGAATTATGCTAGGTGTTAACTTACTCAGCACGTTTTGCTGACCCAAAACCATTTCTTTCTTTTTCCTATAGAGCATGTGGATTTTACTGAGCACGTACATGCATGAGAATTTTTGGGAACACTTTACTTTAAATTTGCATTAGACTATAGTATGAACGGACCTGTTTAACCCGAGTTTTGGCCATGTTGGCCCAATTAAAATTCCGCTGCATTACTTATATCTAAATGTTATTTTCCGCTGCAACTGTAATGATACTATTTTCAAGTTATATTTCAATGGGCTGTTTGAATGTTTGAAATTCTGAAAAACCTTATCCTTGCATCTCTTTAGCAAGCTCGGAGAAACTGTGTCTTGCTAGGGAGGTGTGGCGGTGGCATCCCGGCCTGGGTTATCAAATTCGGTGTGTTACAAAGTGGTATCAGAGACTGGAATATTTTAAAACTATTATTTTAAAGAGCCCGGAATATTTTAAGGTTACTATTATTTTTAAACCATTATTTTAAACCTAGTATTATTTTTAAATTTATTATTAATTTTTTTAAAACTACTAGTATTATTTTGAGCCCAAAGATTAATTATTTTTGGCCCAATATTTAATTATCATGTTAAGCCCAATTATTTTGGCCCAATACCCTTGTTTTTATTTAAGCCCAAATAATTTATTTCTTTTGGCCCAATATAGTGGCCCAAACCTTTTACCCTTATTCTTTTAAAATCTATCCGTGGAATAAATTTATTTTTAAAACCCATGGATAAATAAATGCATGCATAAATTAAATTTTTATTGGGGGGATTGCATATGCATACATACATAATTGCACTCACTCTTTTTTTATGTGAATCATCGACTCTAAGAAGACACTCTTAAATTAGTACTTGACATGACCTTGACTTAGGAGCGCTTGCTAAAGACTAACTTTGCCTTAGTCCTAGATCTTGATCACTTAGAAACTCATCTTCGCGTGCTTCTATAACAGAAAATGCCACCTAGAAGAAAACTGAGGAAGGTAAGCCCAAACGGCACTGACACTGACCTCCCAAACGCACCTAACAACAATGAGATTCCTCCGAAAGTAGGAGATCGAGCGCCTCCTATTCCCAACAACATGGATGAACGTTTAAGGACGGTAGAAGAAGTACTCGTAGCATTAGGAAATGCCGAGGTGCATAGGGCACAAGCGGCAATACCCCCGCCAGTAGTCCAAGTCAACTACTTGGCATTGGTAAACCCCTACAACCCACCCCATTATGACGGCCAAGAGGATCCGACCAAGTTGGAAGGTTGGATCCGTACCTTTGATAAGCTCTTGAATGCTATCAAATGCCCCGATGAGGAGAAGATACACATAGCGACCTACTACTTAGGGGGCGAAGCCGATGAGTAGTGGCAAAACCTTCGAACGAATTCAGAGGAAGACGAAGAAGCCTACACTTGGGAAGAACTTAAGGAAGCCTTGAGGGAAAGATTTTACCCACTGAGCACCAAGACCGCGAAGTACGAGGAATTCATCAACCTCAGACAAGGAGCGCAAACAGTACAAGAGTACTACACCAAATTCAAGGAATTGGTGCGATTTGCTACAAGGATAGTACCAACTGACTCTGACAAGGCTCAGAAATTCGAGATGGGTCTGAACCTTAGTATCCGGGAGATACTTGCAGTAGGACAATTCACAAACCTGCAGACGGTCTACGATCGAGCTGTAGCAAATTGATCGAGTCCAGCAACTGAAGCGTAAAGAAAATGGTGAGTCGAGCAAGGACTCGCAAGAGTTTGAGAAAAAGAATCGAAACATTAGCAATGGCAATTTTAAAGAGAATAAGAATAAAGGTTTCAATTATGGGAGAAACGACATACGTCATACAGTCATACGACGTTGCCCGCAGTGCCACCAAGCCCATCTGGTGCGCGAATGCCCAAGGCGCGGGACTTGTTATAGATGTGGTGGGGAAGACCACATGATTAGAGAATGCAATGTTTGTGAAGAGAGGATTGAGAAAAGGCTAGATTTGGTAAACCCTCAACCAGAAGAGCCATAGGACGATTGAACGACATCGATCAAGCTGACTTGCCAGCTCAATGAGGAAGGATCATAGGCAACGATACCCGAACCTGTTTGCGAATAATACATAGGCAGTTATGGGGACATAACTGTAATCTTAAGGGGAGGAGGATGTAACGACCCGAATATTCTAATCCGAATATTTTGTATTTCAAATAAACAAATTCAAACTGTTTTGAACTACGTCATGGCTTGATCCCTTCACCGGGTACGTAGGCAACTTGGAAATTTCAATTCTGGGTTCAGTCAAACGATATAATAAAATAATACAAACAACATCAACAACAACAAAACATAATGATGCAATTACGCAATCAAACAATAGCACAAAATAGAAAGGACCTTAGTTCCAAGCTCGCGAGAAGCTAACACCCAACTTCGGGGACGAAGTTGATTCTTAAGGGGGGTAGACTGTAATACCCGGGATTTTTATCGGCGTCCAAAGGAATAAAATTTATTTCTTAATCCGATCAAGGCCGAAATATTTCCGAGAAGAAGAAAATAATTCATTATTGCTCGGGAATTAATTACGTTAAATTCAAAATGGAATAAAAGAGGGAAAGTAAGCCCGAAGATATTCCATGGATTAATTCTAAAAGAATTGGAATTAAACTCAAGAAGGAAAAGATTTCTAATTCCAAGAACTCGTGAAGTCGGAAATAATTTAATTGGATAAATTATTACACGGGAGTCGAACGACGACGAATTCAAGCCAACGAATTCGAACTCGACGGATTCAAGATTTCGATTATGAAATTCATTTGAGTCGAAATAAATTTAAGAAAGGAATGTAACCCGAGAACAACCCGAAAAGTCGAGCCCGAAAACGTAGAAGGACAGAAACCCGAAAGAGAGGAGAAAAGGCCCGACGGGATCGCACAGCCCAATCCGGACGCACGGCCCAGACCAGGCCGCGCGCCCGCCGCTCGCCCTTTGGCCATAGACCGCGCCACCACCGCGCCAGTGCAGCAGCAGCTGCCAACTTGCCCGATTTCGGCGATTTCTTGCCAAAATTTACGACCCCGACTTTTGAAACTTGATTCCAGCCGAGGGAAAGGCAATAAGGCCGAGAATTGGCTGCTCCCTATCCAACTTTTCAGTCTCCAAACTCTTTTCTTCATCTTAAACTCTCCCAAAACCGAAAACACAAGTTCTTCACTTTCCGACGACCTTCCGACGACTTTCCGGCGACCGAATCCGACCGAGAAAGTGTTTAGATCAAGGACTTCAGGCTTTAGATTATTGATAAGATGTAAATCAGGTTTCATATTCGTTTTAATACCATAGCCATCGTTCTAACTTACGGATTTTCATATGCAAACACGAATCGGAGCCAAAGGAAGAAGAAATCGGGTTGAGGAGATCCGTTCGTAGCCATCCGTCGATTCCGAACGACTCGGAGACATCCTTGATCACAACCACTGTAAGTTAATACTTACTTGATTTTGGGTGACTTAAAATGCAACCAAACATAGAGATTTAGAAACTCAAAAAAATCTGTCAACACGAAAAACCCTCGGCGCAGCGATTTGGTGCGAATTTTTCGAACCCTTAAAACTGCTCAAATGGAAAAACTCAAAACATGAAAAACGTTCCTAAGACATAGATCTAGTTCATGTAATATTTTGATAAGGGGGGTAGACTGTAATACCCGGGATTTTTATCGGCGTCCAAAGGAATAAAATTTATTTCTTAATCCGATCAAGGCCGAAATATTTCCGAGAAGAAGAAAATAATTCATTATTGCTCGGGAATTAATTACGTTAAATTCAAAATGGAATAAAAGAGGGAAAGTAAGCCCGAAGATATTCCATGGATTAGTTCTAAAAGAATTGGAATTAAACTCAAGAAGGAAAAGATTTCTAATTCCAAGAACTCGTGAAGTCGGAAATAATTTAATTGGATAAATTATTACACGGGAGTCGAACGACGACGAATTCAAGCCAACGAATTCGAACTCGACGGATTTAATTAAAGGCTTTGAAACCCCTAAATCATGCTAGGTGTTAACTTACTCAGCACGTTTTGCTGACCCAAAATCATTTCTTTCTTTTTCCTATAGAGCATGTGGATTTTACTGAGCACGTACATGCATGAGAATTTTTGGGAACACTTTACTTTAAATTTGCATTAGACTATAGTATGAACGAGCCTGTTTAACCTGAGTTTTGGCCATGTTGGCCCAATTTAAATTCCGCTGCATTACTTATATCTAAATGTTATTTTCCGCTGCAACTGTAATGATACTATTTTCAAGTTATATTTCAATGGGCTGTTTGAATGTTTGAAATTCTGAAAAACCTTAGCCTTGCATCTCTTTAGCAATCTCGGAAAAACTGTGTCTTGCTAGGGAGGTGTGGCGGTGGCATCCCGGCCTGGGTTATCAAATTCGGGGTGTTACAAAGTGGTATCAGAGACTGGAATATTTTAAAACTATTATTTTAAAGAGCCCGGAATATTTTAAGGTTACTATTATTGTTTTTAAACCATTATTTTAAACCTATCATTATTTTTAAATTTATTATTAATTTTTTTAAAACTACTAGTATTATTTTGAGCCCAAAGATTAATTATTTTTGGCCCAATATTTAATTATCATGTTAAGCCCAATTATTTTGGCCCAATACCCTTGTTTTATTTAAGCCCAAATAATTTATTTCTTTTGGCCCAATATAGTGGCCCAAACCTTTTACCCTTATTCTTTTAAAATCTATCCGTGGAATAAATTTATTTTTAAAACCCATGGATAAATAAATGCATGCATAAATTAAATTTTTATTGGGGGGATTGCATATGCATACATTTGCTATCCCAAATCGATCCGAACATAAACTGTGGTATGAAACTTTTCAAAAATCGGACAGTGCAACGGTCCAACTTGATGAGCTTGTTTCTATATTTTCTAGTCCGAATTTATCTTTACAATCTAAATGAAAGTTGTAGGAAATCATGTCTAGTATGTGCATATGAAATTTCAAGATTTTTGGAGTCCATTTGATGTGTCAAAATGTTGAGTTTTGAAACGGTGTCGAATCTGAAACCTGACAGCATACTACTTTGGTGAAAGACTTGAATTTTGGCTTGTTTCCTTAACCCGGATCGAGAAACTTAAAACATGAAACTTTATCGTCTCTGTGTTTTCGAGTTATTGGTGAAATTTCAGAATTTTCGGACTTAAAATGAATTTTTAAATAATTATGGAGTAAGACAGCGACTTGTGTAAAGTTATATTTTGAGAGACTTGTGAAATTTACGAATGTGTTCTTACCTTGCGGGTTTGATTCCCCAAGGGCGATTGTATGTTTTCCTGCGGGTTCGATTCCCCTGGATGTGTGTTGATTCCTATGGGTTCAATTCCCTAGGATGTATTTGAGTTCTTGCGGGTTCGATTCCCCAAGGGCGATCGTTTGTTTCCCTGCGGGTTCGATTCCCCAGGGTGTGTGTTGATTCCTATGGGTTCAATTCCCTAGGATGTATTTGAGTTCTTGCGGGTTCGATTCCCAAAGGGCGATCGTTTGTTTTCCTGCGGGTTCGATTCCCCAGGACGTGTGTTGATTCCTACGGGTTCAATTCCTTAGGATGCGTTTAAATTCTTGCGGGTCCATTTCCCCGAGAACAAATTATACTAGATCATATCGAACCAAAGTGAAAGAATGAAATTCTTGAAATACCAAATCCTGAAACCATGAGAAAATTTAGAGATTTGAATATCTTCTTTGTTTAAATTATGCCTTGCAAATTATTTTACCACGTAAGTTGAATTATGATCACGTGGAAATCCTTATTTTAAATTATGCCATTTATTTATTAGTGGATGATTAATTTAAAATTTGTGTATTACCTACAGCATGTTTTTATTAAATTTAATTAAAGGCTTTGAACCCCCTAAATCATGTTAGGTGTTAACTTACTCAGCACGTTTTGCTGACCCAAAACCATTTCTTTCTTTTTTCTACAGAGCATGTGGATTTTACTGAGCACGTACATGCATGGGAATTTTTGGGAACACTTTATTTTAAATTTGCATTAGACTATAGTATGAACGGGCCTGTTTAACCCGTGTTTTGGCCATTTTGGCCCAATTTAAATTCCGCTGCATTATTTATATCTAAATGTTATTTTCCGCTGCAACTGTAATGATACTATTTTCAAGTTATATTTCAATGGGCTGTTTGAATGTTTGAAATTCTGAAAAACCTTAGCGTTGCATCTCTTTAGCAAGCTCGGAGAAACCGTGTCTTGCTAGGGAGGTGTGGCGGTGGCATCCCGGCCTGGGTTATCAAATCCGGGGTGTTACACTCTGTGCCCGGGATGAGATCTATAGTGAACTCAAGATCTCTCTCAGGTGGCATGCCCAGGATGTCTTCTGGAAACACATCCGGGTATTCACTTACCACTGGTATGCTGTCAACCTTGTTCTCTTCCGCTTCAAGGTTGTGCACGTAGCACGCATATAGCTCATACCCCTTACGCATCAAGTTACTTAGTTTGAGTGCACTAACGATTTTGTTACTCTTCTTAGGGGGCTGAGAGTAAAAGATAACTCTCTTTCCCCTACTTTTTGACAAGGTGATCTTTTGCTTTTGGCATTCGATCACCGCCTTATACTGGGATAACCAATCCATCCCCAGTATAATGTCAAAGTCTCTTAAGTTAAATTCTACTAAGTTCGCGAAGGATTCTACGTTCTTTATCACTATAGGAATTCCGTTATATCGTTTAGAGCAAGATACTACTTCTCCAGAAGACAATTGAATTCCTAAGCTAATTCTCTCGCACTTAGGTAGATCTAACTCAGGCACTATTCTTGATGCTATGATTGAGCAACTAGCTCCAGAATCAAATAGAACTCTAAGGGGTGTATTCAATACATGAAATGTACCTGCCATCACTTCTCCTTGTGCAGGCACGTCCACTTGGTTAACCACCTTGAGCCTCCCCATAGGGCGTCCTGGGTTGCCCTGCTGATTCGCATTCGGCTGCTAATTTTGCTGTTGGTTTTGATTCTGCGGTGGCGGAGGTCGTTGGTTCTGGTGCTGATTCGGCGGCCTAAATTGGTTCTGAGGGGGTCTATACCCCTAGTTATTTCCGTTCCGCCCGTTTTGGTTCTGAGGCTGTTCCGGCCCCATGACCAAATCTTCTCTCCTTATTATATTCTCGATCCTCGTCCAGCAATCCCGACGAATGTGACCATTCGACCACATCGGAAGCAGGCGTCCCGTTGAGGGCATCCCCTCACCAGATGGGGTCGTCCACATCTCGGGCAGGGTGGTACCGGTTCTTCTTGGTTAAACCTCCTTCCATTGTTAGTTTGCTGTTGCCTATTCGGCCCTCCTTGTCGCTCATTTCTGCCCGTATTGTTCTCACTCCTTGTGTCCCGGTTCCTCTTGTCTTGGGGTCCCCTGTTGGACTCCCCACTCACCCTTCTCTTCAGTTGTTACACTCGCGCTACTGCCACAGCGCGGTCATACACAGCTTGCAGGTCGGGGTAGTGTACCCCCGCGATCACCTCGCGAACAGACAGGTTCAGCCCCATCTCGAACTTTTGTGCTTTCTCCGCGTCCGTGGGTACTAGCCTTGGTGCGAACCTTACTAGCTCCTTGAAACGAGTGTAGTACTCCTGCACAGTATGGCCTCCTTGCTTCAGCGACAGGAATTCCTCATACATTGCTGATTTAGTACTCAAGGGATAGAATCGATCCCTGAGCAGTTCCATCATTTCCGCCCATGAATAGGGCTCGTCGTCCTCCGTCAGTTTGGCTTGTGTCGCCTGCCACCAGTCGTCCGCTTCGCCTCCCAAGTAGTACGAAGCGACGTGCACTCTCTCTCCTTCCGGACATTTGACTGCTCCCAGCAGCTTGTCGAAGGTCCAGATCCACTCCTCCAGTTTAGCTGGATCCTCCTCACCAGCGTAGTGGGGCAGCTGGTAAGGATTCACCATTGCCAAGTAGTTGGGGCGAGCCTGAGGCGGAGGTACCGCCGCAGCTTGCCCTTGATTGACTTGCGCATTTCCTAGCGCAATCAAAACCTCTTCTATCGTCCGAAGACGATCGCCCACATTGTTCGGTGCGGGGGCGTCCTGCGCACATTGGGGTTGTTCCTCTACAGGTTGAGCCGGTTCCGTGACATTTGGAGGTGTTTCAGTAGTAGTTTGGGGAGCGGGTTGAGTTCTTCCTCTTCCTCTGAGTGCCATTCTGTTACAAATGGGGTGGATTAGGACTTGTGAAATTAACATATAGTCTAAACAATTTTTATAAATGTGTATGTGTTTGTAATTTCTCACGTGGTGCTCGGTCGAACTAAGAAGCGCCAATACGCTTCTGGGTTTTATTTTATTTTATTTCGATATATTTTTTTTTTCTGGCGTCGGACAGGTCTGTCCAGATTTTTTTTTTTTTTAAAAAATATTTCCTTAAAAGAAATTTTTAGTACAAGCGAGAAGGTATACACAAGTAGAAATATTTTCCTAGCAAAATAGTATCTATTATAAATAGAGTCCCTAGCGTCTCAAGACGTCCTCCGGTGGGGTAGCGGGATCCTCCTCCGGGTCTTCCTCCTCCGAACTTGGCGGCAGTAGATCGTCAAAGATGGTGTTCAAGTCTTGTCCATGAGCATCGATGTGTTCCTTCAGTATTAGGTTTTGCGTAGTGAGGGTTTGGACTTGGCGTTTGAGTTGGTTTATGCGGTGGTGATCCGCCTCTCTTAAGTTGCCCATGTGGTGCAGATTTGCCTCCAATTGATCCATACGATGTTTCATTTATTCTATGGTTTGTTGGGAGTCAAAGTGAGCGTTCATCATTTTGATCATCAAGTTCATCATATCTTGACTAGCCATCTAGCGCAAGCAAAAGATCTAGGTTAATATTCCCCAAGATTCTAGGTTAAAATTCGCCAAGATTCTAAGTTCTTTAAATAAGGGAAATGCAATATGTAAATGCAAATGATGATTTCCCCCAAAAGTAATTCATGCACTACGTATATATTTTTTTTCCATGGGTTTTAAAATAAAAATTCATTTCCATGGAAATAATGCTTAAGAAAAATTTAAAATAATATTTAAAATCCTTGGACCTCTATATTGGGTAAAAATAATTATAATTTGGGCTAAAAATAATTTTGGGCAAGGAAAGTTTAAAAAAATAATTTTGGCTTCTATAATAATAATATAAACACTAATGGTTTAAAAATAATAATCTAGTAGTTTTAAAAATAATAATAATTTAATAATAGTTTAAAAATAATAATACAAATTTAAAAATAATCTGGGCTTTGATACCAACTTGTAACACCCCGGTTTTTGGTCACTCAAGTCGGGATGTCACCGCCACACCTCCCTAGTAAGACACGGTTTCTCCGGCTTACTAAAGAGATGCAAGACTAGGTATTTTAGTATTTAAAATATTTAAAACATTTACAAACAGCCCATACAATATAAATTCGAAAATAATAATATCATAATGCAGCGGAAATAATATTTAAGTATAATATTGCAGCGGAAATGTAAATAGGACCGACATAGTCAAAACACGGGTTAAACACGCCCGTTTATTCTATAGTCTAATGCAAGAATTTGAAAATAAAGTTTCACAAAAATATAATTTCCCCCATGCATGAACGTGCTCATGTTCATTCCACATACTCTGTAAGGAAAAGGAAAAATAAACGGTTTGGTCAGCACAACTTGCTGAGTAAGTTAACACATGCATGATCGTAGGGTTTAAAAGCCATTAATTTAATATTTACATAAAAACATGATAATAATATATCATAAGCAACTCAATTTAATTTAACTAACCATCCAATTTGCATAATTTAATTCATAGCCCTATTTAACAACACATTTCACATCATTTAAAATAAAGACCATAACTAATTTAAATAAAGTATTTACATAATTAAATTGGACAACGATAAATAATATAATTTAATTTAAATTCCCCATTACATCCCCAATTTAGTAATTTCAAGTATTTCACGATTGCATCGCAATCTCGACAAGTTTAGCCGGTAGCCCGGCGGCCGCAACCGTATCCGCCATACCCAGTACCACTCCGGAGCCTCGGGAAATCCATGTGGACATTCTCGAGAGTGTAGGCCATATATCTCATTCTGTTTTGGCAATATCATATCTCAAATTTTCGCGCGGGGTCACCATCGTCCATAAAGGCACGAAGTGAAGCCGTTAGGGGGCACCCTGCAGAGCACTCACCCCTAATTTTAATTTATCAAGTTTGTAAGGGGATTTATTTCAAAAATTCTGACTTCACTTAATTTATTTAGAAAGAGATTTCGACTCGTTTCAACCTTAAAGACTAATTCCATCGTTTCGAAAAGATTTTCAAGATTTGACTCCGGTAAACCGTTGTTTACTCTAAAATTAATTTAAAATCAGATTTAAGTCCAAAAATTCTGAAAATTCACCACTGACTCGGAAACACAGAGATGAACAACTTTTGTGTTTTTAACTTTTTCGATCCGAGTTACAGAAACAGGTCAAAAACATCAATTTTCGTCATATCATTTAATCTGTCCGAATTTCATGTACAGCAGGTTCAAAATTTCGAGATCTACCATAGCAAACTAACTCCAAATTTAATGAATTTCACAGAGACCTTCTTAAGACAATTATCTACAACTTTCATGTTCGGCTAAAGATCTAAATCGGCCTAGAACCCTAGTCAAAAACGCCTACAAGTTCAGACCTACGTTCTGCCAAGATTTTTCAAGATTCGATTTCAAAACAGTTCGGTTTGGGGTCGATTCCAGATATCAAAACATCATTAAAAATTTCAAAAATTTTACAGGAGATAGATCTAAGTCTTATAAATGTTTTTCTTGTTTTACGTTTTCTTGTTTGAAGACTTAAGGGTTCGGAAAAATCGTGCAAAGTCGTTGCGTCGGTAAAAATCTCACGTTGACAGATTTTCGAAACTCTTGTTTAAACTTTTAAATTTAAGTGTTTTAATTACTCCCAAAACCATGTAAGTGTCAACTTACAGATTTGCAATCGTCCGGGAACGTCGATTTCGGAGGCGTGGCTTCCAGTCCACTGTTTATCTCCTCGGTTCGTCGGGTTCTTTGTTGTAGAGAGGAAAGAAACTAAGTTAGAATCCGTTTTCAGGATTGAGATCATAAAAGATTGAATGGACCAGAACTTACCACGACGTTGGCGTCCCAAATTTCGTCCGTGACAGTCTCTTGCTCGGTTTTGGTGCCTCCGACGACTTCCAGATCTAGGGTTTGAAGTATAGAAAGTAAGGAAAGTTTGAAAAGGGATTCGGGATCGAGTAGGAGGGCTATTTATAGATACAAGGGACCTAGGGGACTTCCCAAGTCGGCCTTGGTGAGTCTTGAGCCGAAAGGAATGCAACCGAAGCCGAAAAATCCGAATTCGAGCGAGTGAATCTCGCAACCGGCGAATCTGTCCGTTGGCGCGGTCGTGGCGCGCCATTTGGCCTTTCACCGCGCGGCCACCGCGTGGCCCACGCCTGGACTTCGGTCCGGGCGGTTCGTGCGATCCGTCGTGCTTTCCCTCCTCTCTTTCGGACTTCTCTCCCTCTATGCTCCCGGATTCCGATTTCCGGGCCATCTTCGGGTTCCTATTCCGTATCGTCATTTCCCTCGGAACTAAATTTATGTTTGGACTCGAGTTTTCGAGTCCATTGGTGTCGGGTACACGTGTAACAATTTATTTATCTTTATTTAATTCCTTTTATTTAATTAAATTCCTTTACTTCCTTTTTAAGTTAAATTTCATTTCTCACTCCCTTACCTTTATTTATTTATTTGCTGTATTTATTTATTTATTGTACTTATTTATTTATTGCATTTACTTTATGTTGGAAAATTCTCGGGTATTACAAAGCCTGATCTTTTCTTAATAATGACATGCAATCCAAATTGGCCTGAAATCAAAGAATTGTTGGTTTGTAATGAACATGTCCAGAATCGTCCTGACTTAACTGCCCGTGTGTTCCATTCAAATTTCCTGCAGTTCAAACATGATTTGGTTCAGGAATGGCTTTTTGGTGAAATCATCGCATATACATATGTGATTGAATTCCAAAAAAGATGCTTACCACATGCCCACATTTTGCTAATACTTGCCCGAGATTCCAAATTCTTTACTATTGATGAATATGATGCCATTGTATCTGCTGAAATCCCTGATCAAAATCATAATCCATATTTGTACAGTTTGGTTAAAACTCATATGATGCATGGCCCATGTGGAGAATTAAATCCATCGAATGTTTGTATGCAGAATGGTCGCAGCTGTTCTTACAGGTTTCCAAAAATGTTTTGCAGGGAAACGACCAAAGGCCATGATGCGTATCCTGTTTATAGACGTCGAGATACTGGGGTTACAGTCCGGGTCAGAGGCCAACAGTTAGGTAACAGATGGGTTGTTCCCTATAATCCTTTTTTGCTGGCTAAGTATAATTGTCATAGTAATGTGGAAATTTGTGCAACTGTTCAGTCAATCAAGTACATTTATAAATATATTTGTAAAGGACATGATAAAATACACTTCTATGTTGGTGCAGATAAAGACCATCAGGTTGTTGATGAGATCAAACAGTACCAATCTGCTAGATGGGTTTCGCCTCCAGAAGCAGCTTGGAGGATTTTTAGATTTACTCTCATTGAAATGAAACCTGCTGTTATTCATCTTCAGTTGCACTTAGAAAACTTTCAGTGTGTTCACTTCAATGTACGCGAGAAATTAGCTAATGTCCTGCGTAATCCATTTAATCGAAAAACAATGCTTACTGAATTCTTTTTCATGAACCGGACAAATGCTGAAGCACAACGGCTGAACTTGTCATACCCTGAGTTTCCCACTTATTTTGTCTGGCATTCGACAAAAAAATTTTGGCAATTCCGGAAAAAGCATGAGGGTGCAATAGGCCGTGTAAACCTTGCACATCCTACTGAAAGAGAACGGTACTACCTGCTGTTGCATTTAATGAAGGTGCATCGTCCAACTTCTTTCCAGCACTTGCTAAGGTACCAGGTTAAAACTGCACAAACATTCAAAGAGGCTTGCTGCCTCCGTGGTTTGTTTGAAAATGATAACAGTCAGGAATTATGCCTTCAGGAGGCTGCTACATTTAGTATGCCTTATGCACTTCGGTGGTTTTTTGCAACTTTGCTTGTTTACTGTGAGCCTCAAAACCCTCGTGCTTTGTGGGAGATGTTTGAGGATTCCCTTTCTGAGGACTTCATTAATCTACAGATGCCAACATACATAATCCAGAAAAAGGTCCTTTCCCAAATTGGTTCGTTCTTACTCTCAATGGGGAAAAGAATAGAATCCTATAATTTAATTGACCACCAACTGCCCAACATTTTTCGCGAGCATTATACAAAAGAAGTTGATGCTGAAAGGAATATTATTGTTCATCCAAGTGATTTAGAAGCTATTCGACAATTGAATGAAGGGCAGCGGGATGCTTTTGAAAAAATCACTTCTGCTGTTTATTGTGGGCAAAGCAATGCTTTTTTATTGATGGGCCAGGTGGAACTAGGAAATCATTCCTTCATAGAGCTTTGCTTTCGGGTGTCCGTTCAAAAGGATTTGTTGCCCTTGCTAATGCAAGTTCTGGGATAGCAGCTTCATTGCTTCCTGGTGGTCGTACAACTCATTCTCAATTTAAAATCCCAGTAGATACTTCGTCTGGGACACATTGTCGGATCAGTAAGCAAAGTTCTTTAGCAAAATTGATCAGGGAAAGTAAGCTCATTTTATGGGATGAAGTTACCATGTCTAACAAATGTGCGATTGAAGCATTGAATGATCTGCTCCAGGATCTCATGGGTTCAGATCTTTTGTTTGGAGGGAAAGTTGTGGTGCTGGGGGTAATTTCCGTCAGACATTGCCTATTGTTCAGAATGGTAGTGAAGCTGATATAATTGCATCTTGTATAGTTCAATCCGTCCTTTGGCCTTCATTTCAGGTCATCCATTTAACTGAAAATATGCGTGCTCGGTTAGACCCTGCATTCACTTCCTACGTATTGCGCGTTGGTAATGGAAGTGAGCCAACTGATCCGTACTATACTATCTCAATTCCACCTGATCTTTGCATCCTGTATGAAAACGACCTATCTTCTGTGGAAAAATTGACTGACTTTGTGTACCCTTCTTTTCAAAGTATAGAACTAACCAATCCCCATTGCTGAGAATAGCATGCTGCTGAGCACAAAGAATTGTTATGTTGATGAATTGAATTCTATTCTCATTGAGCGATTCCCAGGGGAATTGACTGAATATTATAGTCGCGATGAAACTGACTGTCCTGATAACCAATTTGTTTATGAGGACCTGTTGAATTCATTGTGCCCTGGTAGCCTTCTCCCTCACCGATTACTTTTGAAAGTCGGTGCACCGATCATCTTGTTGAGAAATTTAGATTCCACTGAAGGCCTTTGCAATGGAACACGCCTGATGGTAAAAAAACTATGTTCCAATGTTATCTATGCAACAATTTCCTTTGGCGAGTTCAGTGGTAAAGATGTCTTCTGGCATAGGATAGCTTTGAAAGGCCCTTCCGACCTCCATTTCTCTGTTACTTTCAAGCGTGTCCAATTTCCAATTCGCTTGTGCTTTGCAATGACGATTAATAAATCCCAAGGTCAGACCCTGGATCGTGTTGGAATTTATTTGAAAGAACCTGTGTACTCACATGGCCAGTTATATATTGCTTTATCTCGCGTTAGGTCAGCATCTCACTTAAAAATTCTTATCTGCCCTTCAAGTTAATTGATTGGTTTCAACAGGACAAAGAACATAGTATATAAAGAAGTTCTTCAGCCTTCGTCTCCTGGATCAGCTCCTTTGTAGTTTTCATTATAAATTATTTTCAGGCACTATTCTATCCTGTAACCTATTTGTGCTGTATATTTTGTTGGAGATGGTTAATTGTTTAATTTGGATGATGCCCATGAAGAGTCAGTTTGGCTTTCCCACTGTCGAACGCTGAGCTATTGCCGCTTTGGTATTTTCTCCTGCAAGCTCCGTGCGCAGTTGTTTTGCTTTCTTCCCGTGCGTCAGTTTGGCTGGAAAGGTAATGCCCTTTTGTTTTTTCCTTCTATTGCCTTACAACCATATGTTCCACCATCATGTCTTCCCTCTATATACTTGTCTAACCCCACACTGGATGGGGGACTGTGCCGTGTACTCGTAGTATTTTAAGAATACTATTTTAGATCGTGTTAATCCAGAGTTCAGTACCGGATATTAGTAGGTAAATGTGGAATTGGATTTGCCTTTCATTGATTTGGTTTGGCCAGATTGCCTGTTGTTGTCTTCTCATGCTTTTAGCTATACAGGGTATCAGCGGACTTACATATTCTGTATATGTATATAGTTGCATCAGATCAGCCCTGGAGTTTTTCCCTACACTCCTGTTGCTTATGTTGTCTGGCCCCTACGATGTTGATTAATTGCATGGAATGATATAGTCAAACATAGTGTTTAAGCAAACGCTCAAGTTCCTATTATTGAAGATCTTGCCAGATCTGTTGTATTTAGTTAAATCGTACGCCTGCTTACTCTTGCATGTTTAGTCCAATGGGATATGCACTCCTTTACTTATTTGTTGCACATCTGCCTTCCTTTCAAATTTGTTTCTTCTAATTACAGGATGACCAGTTATTTTACGCATTGGGTTGTTTGTTTGTAAACAAACCAACTGCTAACGAACTGAACGACCCAAGTGAACAAATAATTTATTGTTGCTGAATATGGTAAGCATCTGACTATTGTACCACATGTCTTTGCCTTGCATTATTCAATTATTTTGGTCTCTTTTATTCTGGATAGTTTGGTCAAAATAACCTGCCCTACTACTTTTACATATATTTCTATATTTTGCCCTTGCTAAAAGGATCCCCTAATTATGGAAACGATTTACTTGTAATTATATTTATTGAGGATTTGCTTACTTTCCATGTGCTATTACTGCTTTGTTATTATAAGAGAGGTTGCAGATCTTCTCTGCTTGTTGCTCTAATAAACTACATTGTGCATTGGAATCTAAGTATTACTATTTTCTTTTTCTTTTTAGCCACGTCAAGTTTATCCCAGCTTGAATTGCCAGGTCTTGATTCTACTCTTCCTGTTATATGGCATACCTATGCATCTCAATTGCCTTCGCTATTTTCTTGCATTGCCTTCTCGACCAGAAAACCTCTGTAGAGTGAAATTCTAACCACAACGTGGATCTACATTCACAATCCGTGCTTACTAACACCTAACTTCTTTGCCAATTGGACCATATTGTTCCATCTATAATTACTTTGTATATATATATGTTGCCTGTTAATACTAATCCTAATACATTACATGTCGGCCGTATGCTTTGCCTATCGTTAATGCAGCTGTAAGTTACAATGCTAGAGCGGGGAAGGTAGATCAGATTGCCCTTTGTCTTCGTTCTAATGTTGGGCTGTTGTTTGCCTATGCTGGTTGGCATGTTCTCCCATAACTAGTAAGCCCTATCTTTCCCAACAGGTCCTCAATTAAATACATTTATTACTTTCTTATACCTTTTTTTCTTTTTTACAGCTTGCGTTTCACAATGTATTCTAATCTATTCAAATTGTCTTTGCAGTCTGCAGTTGGCCTCTACTACCCGTTCTATTAGTTCCCTTCTCTCAAATTTGTGTTGCCTTCTGGTGCCCCTGTTTTATTGGTTAGTTATGGATTTTCAGTATTCTCATGGATTTTTAGTATTCCCAAAGTCCTACTTGTCACTCCAGATGAGTTCAAAGTTATCCTTCTCCTTGTTACAACTTATTTAACAGTACTCCCTGGACCCAACTGTGGCGTCCGTTCAAAAGGTGAACCAAGTTGTTGTTTCATAGATACCGCTTAGTTAGCTTCAAATGAACATTTCCCTGCTTCCATGGCAACCTTGTGGGGATACTTGGCAGGGAGCAGCTTCCTTCGACTGGCGTTATCTTATGAACAGAAAGACCTTTTGCTGTATTGGAGGCGCAGGGAAAGAAAACCAAAAAAACCAGGTCACAGACTGATTCATTTAGAAACCTTCTATTACTTGAAATGATTTAGCTATAAATGTTTCTTTTATAATTGTTACTGCTTGTCGGTCCTTGGATTTGAGATTTAAATTGCTTAATTTGTTGTTGATTGTTGAATACTTTATGCCACTGTTCTTTTTTCCCCCATTTTGGAATATTTATTTATTCAATCGTACAATATTGGGTACTTTGAAATGTCTTTGTTACCTCAAAGTTCTTGAAAGATGTATTTTCATTTATGGAATGTATACAGTTTTAGCTTTTGGGTAGAGAATGATTTCTCGGTTCATGTTGACTTTGTTGTTATGGTTATAAGTTTGTTCAATTAGCTTTTGAATTTGTGAATAGATTATTCGACTCTTTGTTTATTTGTAAATTGTTTGTTTCTGGTTAGGTCCGTTCTTTGCGAACCCTATTTCCGCTGTTGTTAGGTTTTGTTTTCCATTTCCCTCTAAAATGCTCTCTGTTATAAGCCCTGCTTTTGTTCATTTGTAGGGTGTTTCTATTTTGGATTCGTTCGCATCAATCTAAGCTATACACTCTGGTGCTCGGATCCTTGAAAGACTTGGGTTAAGGTAACTAATCTCTTTTCCCGTTATTGCACCTACGTGTTTTGTAATTGTAATGTATGCTTGTTGTTTCCGGTTAGGTATATCTTCAGTATTCTATTTCCAAACAAATTCAATCTGTCGTCCTTGCCAAAGCTAATGGTTGGAAAAGTTAGATTTCTTAATACACATACAACAGATTCACCTAGGTTTGAAGAAGCTTTCTCAGGGGTACAACAAATTTCCCTGGGTCTCAACAGATTCACCATCCAAGGTAATAGTGTTCAACTTATCCAATTCTTCCAATGTAGCAACCTTCGGGGCATACTTCTTGGTGAGAGTCCTCAACATCTTTCGAACTAGTTTTTGATTATCATAAATCAATCCCAAGGAATAGGCTTGATTTACAATGTCTTTGAACCTCCCGTAATAGGTTGAAATCGATTCGTCCTTATTCATCTTCAGATTCTCGAACATGGTCTCAACTCGCTGTAACTTGGTAGCTCGAACATCCTCAGAACCTTCATACATCACCTCTAGAGTTTTCCATGCATCATGAGCTAGTGTGTGGTTGGTGACTAGTTGGAACTGCGTCTCGTCCATAGCACTGAAAATCGCATTTAGGGCAGTATAGTTTCCTTTCTTGGCATCTTTTTCAGCTTGAGTATATTCAGCCTTGGTTGCTGGCCGACTACCAGGTGGTTCTGTAGAACCTGCTGGAGCAGTCTGTGGTCGAGTTGGTGGTTGCCAGGCTGTCTCGACTGTGTCCCATACTTCGTCTCCAAGGGCCATTAAATGAATCTTCATCCGAGTTCTCCAATATCTGTAGTTAGTGCCATCGAACAATGGTGGTCTTGAAAGTGATGCGCCTTCTCTACTCATCTTGCCAAGATTTCTTCAGATCGCCTCTAATACGTCTGAGTCTGCCGCTCTGATACCAATCGTTGGTCCCAGATAATACTAAAATCTTGTGTTAAGCGCGTAGTCGAGCGGTAGTTAAAACGACTTGTGAACGATAGTGTGCGTGTGCAGAAAGTGTAATGCAGCGGAAAGTAATGACACACAAATTTGGTAACCCAGTTCAATCCAACGGATCTACATCTGGGGGATTCCAATCCAAGCTCCAATACTATCACTCAAGAAAACTAAGACTAAAACAATCAAACAATCAAGGAACTGACTCTATCTCACACGACTTACAGTCTGCAGATTGATTGTTGTCTGGACTCCCTCGCAACACCGATCCTCGGACAGTCAGGCCAAACAGGTAACCTCCGATTGTTTTGATCTTCAAGTCTTGGAAATCAGGTGTAGCAGATATCCTGAATCATCTTCTTCAGATTCCTTCAAAGCCTCTTCGCCAAGACGACTTTGAAACACAAAAAATGTAGAAACGTGTTTCTTCAACAAGATGAACTTATCGAAGCAAATTCAACGCAGACTTGATTATGAAACGAAAGGTCTTCTAAAAGTGCAGAATCTCATCAAGGGATTTTCTAATCTCTCCAAGAATCAATCTATGAAAAGCTAGAGAATAACCGACTCACAAAATCTCTCAAAATTGAAAATTACAACTCAATAAAACTCAAAACTAATTACAGAGGGTCTAAACACAGGTATATAAACTCAAAAGCACGAATTGGATCCTCTTGGGTCGGTTAGACACGCGCACATGTCAAATAACTGTCGCACATGTCTGTCTGTAACTGCTCGGGTCGTTCTAGCGTAGTTTCAACAACCATGGAACTACTTCATCTGCATAGGAGCTAGTTAGTGATAAAAACACTATTTAACCTTTATACATTTTTCTTTTCTACATAATAATGTAGTACTGTCTGTTATTATTAGGCTTCGCCATTTTTATGGAAAATATAATACAAACAATGTCTGGAATTTTTAACATAAACACAAACACAGATGCATCCCTAAACATTCACTTCGTTGAAAACATCTTCCCAACCAGATGCATCTCTAAAACACCTCACAGACCAAATACCTCCCTACCTACAGATGCATCTCTAAAAAAATACTTCTATCAAAAAATACTTCTACATTTATCTTTGTGTAGATTTTGTGTGCATATCAAAACTTTTTGATCATAGTAATTATCATATAAGCAAAACTATAACATGTTATGCATTCTTTCTACTTAATAAGTCATTTGCAATTATTCAATATTTTTTAAATAGTCTGCATTCTTTTTGGTTATTCTATGCGAAATTATACACAATTTATTTCAAATAGTGTCCATTATTTTTAGTGAATAAGTATTTTTAAGCCCCAATTAACTAATGTCATCTGAAATAATTTTCCCCACAATTTATAAAAAAAACATTAATAATATACAAGAGGAACCCTATAAATATTGTCTACAAAATACATATAAACATGGTTATTTAAAAAATACATCAGGCTTGCACTTGAACTACCATATCACCTATTATTGGGAATTAGTTTTGAGCAAATGTGTTCACAACCGATGTCTGGACTACGTTCTCGAACCAACCACACTTTTATCCGACAAACTATTCAAGGAAGGAGAAGCTGGCTATCTGCATGAAATCATCTTCAACGGTCAGATAATCTCTTGCCTGGATCGTGTTCAAGGATTATGGCAACAAATATCTCCTATTCCTGGCAACTCCATTCTAAGGAAGGAAGAGTAATGGAAACAATATCTTACCTTAGAATGGAGATTTCACTCACTTCAAATACTCATGCCAAGGAGTGAATATGCACGACTTTTGATTTCATTATCTCTGAAGCCATTTAGGTATTCCTTCTGACGTGAGAAAATTCATTCCTTCCGTGTTCGCGATTACATCTTACTGAAGGAAGTAATTGATCATCACGACCTTGAGTGAATAGATCGAAGAGTGTGCTACTACGATCTTGATTGAAGTCGACGAATTCAGTCAAAGTATTCCAAGGATTCCTCAATACACGAGCTTAAAAGAAAACAACTCTTGAATGAGGGTTTGCCAACAGGTTTCGACCAAGGGTAACTTGAAGGAGGGGCCTTCAAGGAATTGGAGTAAGGTCGGGGAGATCTTTACCAAAACAAGGGAGTGTTTTGGTTCGACAATTCAACTGCTTGGACATTGGAGTTGGGAAAATTGAAACACTATTGTTTGGATCGTGGATCGAGTTAAACAAGTAGTGAAACCTCCTAGATTGGTATCCCCCAGAAGTAGGCTTGTGCCGAACTGGGTCAACAAATCTCTGAGTTCGTTTATTTTTCAGTTCATATTTATTCTGTTGCTTATTATTTTAAAACTGAATAACGTGTCCACGAAAGGTGTTTGAACTAGTTTACATGACTAGTTTATCCCTATGCTTCTACATCATAATGATTCTTTCAGGTCATCATTGCACTTAAATCTTGTTTTTTTACATATATAACTATTACTAGCTGGAGAAGCTGTGCAAATGCACAGCGAGCCGAGGGGGTACAACTGCCCGTGGGGGAAAGAAATAATTGTATGTTTTTAGAAGGTAGTTTTTTGGAAGGATTTTTTTTTATTTTTTTTTGGCGGAGCCGAAGCCAGAGAAATTTTTTGGAAGAGGGAATTTGGTATGATTCATTTGTAGGTAATATTTAAAATTTGTCGGTGTGTGTAAAAAGTTTTGATATATGTTGTAAAGTAGGAGTATAACATTAAACCTGTTACATTCTAACGGCTTGTTTTTATTGGCCTAATCCTTCTCCTAGTACTCATACTCCACATAAAGCCAGTCTTGCACTCATAGCAAATATGCTGTAATAACTACAGCCAGCAGCAGAATATGCAACCATAATAGTGAGCTAAAGTACCTTCCATGGCTTTGACGAATTTTAAATTCCTTCATGTCTCCCAGTGGCTTAAGATGCGATGCCCACCATGCTCAGAAAAATGGACTTTGTAGAACTTAACTCAATATAGTGATACAACTTTTAACAATTTCATAAATTACTCATGCTGTAACGATTAAGCAGTTCGGTCTAGGCTAAGCCATTACTGAAATTATTTTCCTCGGTTTTGTGCTACAGAAATATTGTCATTTCTAGGCCTACTGGCTAATCAAATGAATACATATAGTAAGGGAAGAATGAGGTAAACATTAAAAAACTTTTCTCCTTATCCTTTTCTTTTGCCTTTAGCTTTTGTTATTAAAAAACTTTGGTTTCCATCTTCTCTTGTGGCACATTAGTGTGGGGTTTTTTTACTGCTCCCTGGTGCTCTTTAAAAAAGTTGTTGTTTCAGGAATTGATCCAGCAACAAATGTCCCTGTTCTTGTAACCCACGTTCATTCTACCATTTTGCCCGGTATGTTCAAATATTTCCTTTCTCGTGTTTGGGTGCTATGAACTGTTTTTCAATGCTATTTTTGGTTATTGACAATGCTTGATATGACTGTTTTTGCTATGTTTGTTCCCTCACTTGTGCAGAAAAACCAGAACGACGCAAAAGGAATGGTGAGCCATTTTGTCTTCTATTAGTTTGCGGCTTTTAAATTCTGTTTTACAATATTTGTGACCTTGGTTCAATGTTATTTATTGTAGTCCGCACGGCGTTCCCTGGACAGGCCTTGCATCAGCCATGGAAACTTCCCCGTTGTAAATCTTTGGCATCTATAACAACGCTTCCTTTCATGGTTTCATTGCCGCATTGTAGCAATCTTATAACTGCCCCTTTGGCCTTTCCTCTCCAGCTAAAGTGCCGCCTTCCATTCCTGAATCTCCCAGCATGTCCTCATTTCGAGAAAGTTCCACAACTGCTGGTGAGCTGCGGAGTTTTTATATAGTTTTGTGATGCTTTGTTTTTTTTTTTGGATATTTTCTATAGTGTACAGTTTTCCTTGATGTGTGGGGGTTGGGGGTGTTAGTGTTTCTTGGATATTGTAACTATCATAGTTTAGCTTTGTGATCTGGTTTGTCCCCTCAGACTAAGTCTAATAGTTTCTTCTTCTTTTCTGTCTATTGTGGTCAGTTCCCAGAGCTTGGATTTAGCTTTTTTTTAATAGCATGTCTTTACAATTTCAATATCACATTTTGCGCATTTTCTTCATTCCTTTCTTTTCGTGCAGGCGTGTTAGGTTCTTCAGGTTCCCGGTTGCCTTTGGAGCCATTTGTTTTGCAAAAGGTTCGAGCTGTCGCCACTGTGGGGCATTGAAATTCCCCCACGAAACAACAAACTTCTGTTGCATGGATGGGGATATCTGTATTTCTTGTAATCCGGTGCCTAGTTCACTAAAGGAACTTCTACTTTCGCCTGCTCCAGAAGATGTTGCCTTTAAGGAATATATCCGTGCAATTAGTAATAATTTGCATTCACTTCTTTGGGTGTTAGGTATGACAAAGAATTGGCAAAGAATAATAAAGGTATTTATACTTTTAGGGTCCAGGGTCAACTTTTCCATTTCAGTGATCCTATTGCCACGTCCACAAATTTGCAATTATATTTTTATGATACTGAACATCAATGTGCTGAACGTTCTAAGTCTTTCCCACGCATTCCTCCATGTGTGATCAAAAAAATTGTTGATATCCTTTCAGAAAATCCATACTTAAAGTTCTTCTGGTCATTGAATGATGTTTCTAATTTGCCAGACTATAATATTATCCTTCATTGTAATCCTAGAATTGACCAGAAAACTTTGAATAAACCCTCATTTTCCCAGGTTGCTGCGCTGTAGCTTGAAGATGAGGGTGTTGCGGTGACCAAAATGCGTCATATTGAGGTCCATAGTAACAGTGGTCGGAGCCATCCTATCTCATATTATTATGGATGTTATGATCCTCTGCAATACCCATTGTTGTTACCATTGGGTGAAAGTGGATGGCATCAAGGGATAAAAAAAATAAACATAAACTCCCTGGTAGACATCAATCAGTAGATGGTCCTGGTCTGTTTGGAGATGCCAGTACTGTTTCGTATGTGGATGAGCTATTTGTGCATGAGGCACAATGTGAGTTGTTTCTGCTGTAGGTATACGGTGTTTATCCGTCTCTCTTTTTCTTTATGTCTTTAATTTTTCTAACTTCTTTTGCAGTGGCTGCAGCATCACCATCTGATTGTTCTTTCGTTTCAATGAGGGAATATTATGCTTATATGTTTCAAATTAGGCCTCATGATTCCCCGTATGTTTTGCATTTTGGCCGGCTGACCCAGCAATTCTTTGTTGATCAGTACATTAAAATAGAAACCCAGCGCCTTGATTTTCATAGATCAACGCAGGCAGACATCCGCAATGAATTTTTATAGGGCATCCAAGATTGCTATGCAAGTGGTGAGAAGGATGGTGTTCATTGTGGCCAAAGGACATACCTTCCTCCTTCCTTCATTGGTGGTCCTCAAGATATGCGCCGGCGATATGTAGATGCAATGGCTCTTGTTCAACACTTTGGTAAGCCTGATCTTTTTTTAACAATGACATGCAATCCAAATTGGCCTGAAATTAAAGAATTGTTGGTCTGTAATGAACAAGTCCAGAATCGTCCTGACTTAACTGCCCGTGTGTTCCATTCAAAGTTCCTGCAGTTCAAACATGATTTGGTTCAGGAACGACTTTTTCGTGAAATCATCGCATATACATATGTCATTAAATTCCAAAAAAGATGCTTACCACATGCCCACATTTTGCTAATACTTGCCCGAGATTCCAAATTCTTTACTATTGATGAATATGATGCCATTGTATCTGCTGAAATCCCTGATCAAAATCATAATCCATATTTGTACAGTTTGGTTAAAACTCATATGATGCATGGCCCATGTGGAGAATTAAATCCATCGAATATTTGTATGTAGAATGGTCGCAGCTGTTCTTACAGGTTTCCAAAAAAGTTTTGCAGGGAAACGACCAAAGGCCATGATACGTATCCTGTTTATAGACGTCGAGATACTGGGGTTACAGTCCGGGTCAGAGGCCAACAGTTAGATAACAGATGGGTTGTTCTCTATAATCTTTTTTTGCTGGCTAAGTATAATTGTCATATTAATGTGGAAATTTGTGCAACTGTTCAGTCAATCAAGTACATTTATAAATATATTTGTAAAGGACATGATAAAATACACTTCTATGTTGGTGCAGATAAAGACTATCAGGTTGTTGATGAGATCAAACAGTACCAATCTGCTAGATGGGTTTCGCCTCCAGAAGCAGCTTGGAGGATTTTTAGATTTACTCTCACTGAAATGAAACCTGATGTTATTCATCTTCAGTTGCACTTAGAAAACTTTCATTGTGTTCACTTCAATGTACGCGAGAAATTAGCTAATGTCCTGCGTAATCCATTTAATCGAAAAACAATGCTTACTAAATTCTTTTTCATGAACAAGACAAATGCTGAAGCACAACGGCTGAACTTGCCATGCCCTGAGTTTCCCACTTATTTTGTCTGGCATTCGACAAAAAATTTTTGGCAGTTCCGGAAAAAGCATGAGGGTGCAATAGGCCGTGTAAACCTTGCACATCCTACTGAAGGAGAACGGTACTACCTGCGGTTGCTTTTAATGAAGGTGCATCGTCCAACTTCTTTCCAGGACTTGCTAAGGTACCAGGGTAAAACTACACAAACATTCAAAGAGGCTTGCTGCCTCCGTGGTTTGTTTGAAAATGATAACAGTCAGGAATTATACCTTCAGGAGGCTGCTGCATTTAGTATACCTTATGCACTTCGGTGGCTTTTTGCAACTTTGCTTGTTTACTGTGAGCCTCAAAACCCTCGTGCTTTGCGGGAAATGTTTGAGGATTCCCTTTCCGAGTGACTTCATTAATCTACAGATGCCAACATACATAATCCAGAAAAAGGTCCTTTCCCAAATTGGTTCGTTCTTACTCTCATTGGGGAAAAGAATAGAATCCTATAATTTAATTGACCACCAACTGCCCAACATTTTTCACGAGCATTATACAAAAGAAGTTGATGCTGAAAGGAATATTATTGTTCATCCAAGTGATTTAGAAGCTATTCGACAATTTAATGAAGGGCAGCGAGATGCTTTTGAAAAAATCACTTCTACTGTTTATTGTGCGCAAAGCAATGCTTTTTTTATTGATGGGCCAGGTGGAACTGGGAAATCATTCCTTCATACAGCTTTGCTTGCGGGCGTCCGTTCAAAAGGATTTGTTGCCCTTGCTAATGCAAGTTCTGGGATAGCAACTTCATTGCTTCCTGGTGGTCGTACAGCTCATTCTCGGTTTAAAATCCCAGTAGATACTTCGTCTGGGACACATTGTCGGATCAGTAAGCAAAGTTCTTTAGCAAAATTGATCAGGGAAAGTAAGCTCATTTAATGGGATGAAGTTACCATGTCTAACAAATGTGCGATTGAAGCATTGAATGATCTGCTCCAGGATCTCATGGGTTCAGATCTTTTGTTTGGAGGGAAAGTTGTGGTGCTGGGGGTAATTTCCGTCAGACATTGCCTATTGTTCAGAATGGTAGTGAAGCTGATATAATTGCATCTTGTATAGTTCAATCCGTCCTTTGGCCTTCATTTCAGGTCATCCATTTAACTGAAAATATGCGTGCTCGGTTGGACCCTGCATTCACTTCCTACTTATTGCGCGTTGGTAATGGAAGTGAGCCAACTGATCCGTACTATACTATTTCAATTCCACCTGATCTTTGCATCCTGTATGAAAACGACCTATCTTCTGTGGAAAAATTGACTGACTTTCTGTACCCTTCTTTTCAAAGTATAGAACTAACCAATCCCCATTGCTGCGAATAGCATGCTGCTGAGCACAAAGAATTGTTATGTTGATGAATTGAATTCTATGCTCATTGAGCGATTCCCAGGGGAATTGACTGAATATTATAGTCGCGATGAAACTGACTGTCCTGATAACCAATCTGTTTATGTGGACCTGTTGAATTCATTGTGCCCTGGTAGCCTTCCCCCTCACCGATTACTTTTGAAAGTCGTTGCACCGATCATCTTGTTGAGAAATTTAGATTCCACTGAAGGCCTTTGCAATGGAACACGCCTGATGGTAAAAAAAAACTATGTTCCAATGTTATCTATGCAACAATTTCCTTTGGCGAGTTCAGTGGTAAAGAAGTCTTCTTGCATAGGATACCTTTGAAAGGCCCTTCCGACCTCCACTTCCCTGTTACTTTCAAGCGTGTCCAATTTCCAATTCGCTTGTGCTTTGCAATGACGATTAATAAATCCCAAGGTCAGACCCTAGATCGTGTTGGAATTTATTTGAAAGAACATGTGTACTCACATGGCCAGTTATATATTGCTTTATCTCGCGTTAGGTCAGCATCTCACTTAAAAATTCTTACCTGCCCTTCAAGTCAATTTATTGATTTGAACAGGACAAAGAACATAGTATATAAAGAAGTCCTTCAGCCTTCGTCTCCTGGATCAGCTCCTTTGTAATTTTCATTATGAATTATTTTCAGGTACTATTCTATCCTGTAACCTATTTGTGCTGTATACTTTGTTGGAGATGATTAATTGTTTAATTTGGATGATGCCCATGAAGAGTCAGTTTGGCTTTCCCACTGTCGAACGCTGAGCTATTGCCGCTTTGGTATTTTCTCCTGCAAGCTCCGTGCGCAGTTGTTTTGCTTTCTTCTCGTGCGTCAGTTTGGCTGGAAAGGTAATGCCCTTTTGTTTTTTCCTTCCATTGCCTTACAACCTCCACCATCATGTCTTCCCTCTATATACTTGTCTAACCCCACACTAGACGGGGGACTCTACCGTGTACTCGTAGTATTTTAAGAATACTCTTTTAGATCGTGTTAATCCAGAGTTCAGTACCAGATATTAGTAGGTAAATGTTGAATTGGATTTGCCTTTCATTGATTTAGTTTGGCCAGATTGCCTCTTGTTGTCTTCTCATGCTTTTTAGCTATAGAGTGTATCAGCGGACTTACATATTCTGTATATGTATACAGTTGCATCAGATCAGCCCTGAGAAGTTGCTCAACCCTGGAGTTTTTCCCTACACTCCTGTTGCTTATGTTATCTGGCTTCTACGATGTTGATTAATTGCATGGAATGATATAGTCAAACATAGTGTTTAAGCAAACGCTCATGTTCCTGTTATTGAAGATCCCGCCAGATCTGTTGCATTTAGTTAAACCGTACGCCTGCTTACTCTTGCATGTTTAGTCCAATGGGATATGCACTCCTTTACTATTTGTTGCACATCTGCCTTCCTTTCACATTTGTTTCTTCTAATTACAGGATGAGCAGTTATTTTACGCATTGGGTTGTTTGTTTGTAAACAAACCAACTGCTAACGAACTGAACGACCCAAGTGAACAAATAATTTATTGTTGCTGAATATGGTAAGCATCTGAGTATTGTACCACATGTCTTTGCCTTACATTATTCAATTATTTTGGTCTGTTTTATTCTGGATAGTTTGGTCGAAATAACCTGCCCTACTACTTTTACATATATTTCTATATTTTGCCCTTGCTAAAAGGATCCCCCAATTATGGAAACGATTTACTTGTAATTATATTTATTGAGGATTTGCTTACTTTCCATGTGCTATTACTGCTTTGTTATTATAAGAGAGGTTGCAGATCTTCTCTGCTTGTTGCTCTAATAAACTACATTGTGCATTGGAATCTAAGGATTACTATTTTCTTTTTCTTTTTAGCCACGTCAAGTCTATCCCAGCTTGAATTGCCAGGTCTTGATTCTACTCTTCCCGTTATATGGCATACCCTTCGCTATTTTCTTGCATTGCCTTCTCGACCAGAAAACCTCTCTAGAGTGAAATTCTAACCACAACGTGGATCTACATTCACAATCCGTGCTTATTAACACCTAACTTCTTTGCCAATTGGACCATATTGTTCCATATATAATTACTTTGTATATATATGTTGCCTGTTAATACTAATCCTAATACATTACATGTCGGCCGTATGCTTTGCCTATCGTTAATGCAGCTGTAAGTTACAATGCTAGAGCGGGGAAGGTAGATCAGATTGCCCTTTGTCTTCGTTCTAATGTTGGGCTGTTGTTTGCCTATGCTGGTTGGCATGTTCTCCCATAATTAGTAAGCCCTATCTTTCCCAACAGGTCCTCAATTAAATACATTTATTACTTTCTTATACCTTTTTTTCTTTTTTACAGCTTGCGTTTCACAATGTATTCTAATCTATTCAAATTGTCTTTGCAGTCTGCAGTTGGCCTCTACTACCCGTTCTGTTTGTTCCCTTCTCTCAAATTTGTGTTGCCTTCTGGTGCCCCTATTTTATTGGTTAGTTATGGATTTTCGGTATTCTCATGGATTTTTAGTATTCCCAAAGTCCTACTTGTCACTCCAGATGAGTTCAAAGTTATCCTTCTCCTTATTACTATTTAACAGTACTCCTTGGACCCAACTGTGGCGTCCATTCAAAAGGTGAACCAAGTTGTTGTTTCATAGATACCACTTAGTTAGCTTTCAAATGAACATTTCCCTGCTTCCATGGCAACCTTGCGGGGATACTTGGCAGAGAGCAGGTTCGTTCGAGTGGCGTCATTTTATGAACAGTAAAAGACCTTTTGCTGTATTGGAGGCGCAGGGAAAGAAAACCAAAACAACCAGGTCACAGACTGATTCATTTAGAAACCTTCTATTACTTGAAATGATTTAACTATCGATATTTCTTTTATAATTGTTACTGCTTGTCGGTCCTTGGATTTGAGATTTAAATTGCTTAATTTGTTGTTGATTGTTGAATACTTTATGCAGTTGTTCTTTTTCCCCCATTTTGGAATATTTATTTATTCAATCGTACAATATTGGGTACTTTGAAATGTCTTTGTTACCTCAAAGTTCTTGAAAGATGTATTTTCATTTATGGAATGTATACACTTTTCGCTTTTGGGTAGAGAATGATTTCTCGGTTCATGTTGACTTTGTTGTTATGGTTATAAGTTTGTTCAATTAGATGTTGAATTTGTGAATAGATTATTCGACTCTTTGTTTATTTGTAAATTGTTTGTTTCTGGTTAGGTCCGTTCTATGCAAACCCTATTTCCGCTGCTGTTAGGTTTTGTTTTCCATTTCCCTCTAAAATGCTCTCTGTTATAAGCCCTGCTTTTGTTCATTTATAGGGTGTTTCTATTTTGGATTCATTCGCATCGATCTAAGCTATACACTCTGGTGCTCGGATCCTTGAAAGCCTTGGGTTAAGGTAACTAATCTCTTTTCCCGTTATTGCACCTACGTGTTTATGCTTGTTGTTTCCGGTTAGGTATATCTTCAGTATTCTATTTCCAAACAAATTCAATCTGTCGTCCATGCCAAAGATAATGGTTGGAAAAGTTAGATTTCTTAATACACATACAACAGATTTACCTAGGTTTGAAGAAGCTTTCTCAGGGGTACAGCAAATTTCCCTGGGTCTCAACAGATTCGTACCCCGAAAAACATTCCAGGCTCACAGGTCAATGCATTATAAATGTTGGATAAACCCTTCGCTTTGTGTCACTGTTTTGTAACATTGATGTGCATCTTATGTTTCTTTTGCTATAGTGTTGCGAGCAATTCCTTGCAAAACACAGTGGCAGTATTTGCGCATCAGCATAAAGATCGGCAAAACCTATCTACCAACCCACATTCCAAAAGAATGCTAAGCGCACATACAGAATGAATGGTAGTCGCAGGTCATTGCTGACAATTCCATCTTCCTCTTCATCTTGCCAATTTATTTCCAAGGTTACAGTACTTGTACCCGAATACCAGCTTGATATATTGTTCTCTTTACTTCACTATTCTGTGGCCTTGATGTCCATCTTGATATATTGTTCTCTTTACTTCACTGTTCTGTGGCCTTGATGTCCATCTTTCCTTTCTTTTGCTATAGTATTGTTGGCGATCCCTCTCAAAGCCCACTAGAAGTATTTGCACATTTCTTTCTTTTGCTATAGTTTTGTTGGCGATCCCTCTCAAAGCCCACTGGAAGTATTTGCACATTGACCTTCAGATGAGCACAGTCTATTTACCGAGCTGCATTCCAAAAGAAAGGCAAACGCACAAGCAGAACTGAGGGCAGCTGCGCGTCATTGCTGACAATGTCACTTCTCCTACAATCATGGTAATTTGTTTTCAGGCTTATTGCACAAACAATTGGAGCCTCTTCCCCTGTGGTTTTACACTTGTATGCAGAACAAATCGTGTTTCCTTTTCCTCTGCAACCATTTCTTTGTTGTTCACTTGGCCTTTATCTAATGCAGTCATAAAACATTGTTGATTTGTCTATAGTCGTTAATTTAAACTAGCTCTTTCACACAATGCATGCTCAGTTGCTAACGGGAAAATTTTAATGTTGATGAATTTGATCCGAGTGCCACTGCACACTGCCCCATGTATCCTTTGCATCTACTTCTCTATGCTAGAGCAACATGTTTGTAGAAAATAACCATATCCAATCTTACTCTAAGATACTATATATCTGGATACTACATACTTTGGTATGCATTCATATTTGATTCGGCCATTTGAAGTTTAAATATGCTATCATACATTTTTCTCATACTATTCCTTTGGCGAACACTCATTTTGGAATGCTATTTGTTGGTCCCAGATAATACTGAAATCTTGTGTTAAGCGCGTAGTCAAGCGGTAGTTAAAACGACTTGTGAACTGATGCACCTTGTGAAACCACATTTAAATAAGCTTAAATTATGATAAAATGAACCTAAATTGCATGCATGAGACCTTATATTACTACTTTTTAGTGTATATTTCATGTAATGTGTAAATATTAATAAGACCGGTTAAATTGAGCTTATTCGAGCCCAATTTACCTTGTTTTATGCTTTTTAATAAGACTTTGGCAATTCTGATACATTGCAATGATGTTTCAGGCATTAAAAGGAAGAAAGAAGATGTTCGGAGGTCAAAGGATGCAAAATTTGGAATTTTCAACACTGGAATGCTCCAGAATGCGCCACATAGGCATGGCGGCGCATAAAAATGCTCTCCAACGCCACTTTATGCGCCACTTCAACACTTGGGAAAATTTCGGATTGAAAAAGCTTCAGGATGCGCCACAATAGCTTGGTGGCGCCTAAAACTGCTCCGGAGCGCCACAAAATGCGCCGCAGGGGAAAATTTGGGAAATTGTCAGAATGCACCGCACCTTCTTGGCGGCGCATAAAAGTGCCCTTCTGCGCCACTTTTTGCGCCATTTTCAGAAATTCGGAAAATCTCCGTATGCGCCGCAGCTCCTTGGTGGCGCCGAAAACCTCTTCCGAGCGCCACTTTTTGCGCCACAGTCGCGGTTGAGCAGTTTCTTAACCTCCCGAACTCGGTTTTAAACACCGTTTTCTCTTCATTCTTCAAAACCAGACACACATTTTCGATTAGAAACACTCTGAAATCATCTAACAATGGGAGAAGAAGGCCGGAAACACAAAATCAAGCCGGAGGAATTGGCCAGAATGTTGTTCTGATCGAGTTCTTCCTATCATAGGTGTTGCCTTTCTTTTTCTTGTGACAGGCCCAACCAGAATATGTAAACCCTGTAAGAGTTGTTTGAGCGATGTCTCAACAACCAGAAAAATACAACCAGAGGCAAAAACAAGAAACAGAGTGCGGAATGAACAAATAGGAACACAAGAGATTTGATCACCCAGTTCGATCCACTGATCTACATCTGGGGGCACCAAGCCAGGGATTCCACTAGATCACCACCAAACTGATTGAACGAGGGTCAATCACACTTTACATACCCTTGCATTCCAATGAACTCTCCTATCTACCCAAATAGACTAGGAAGAACACAAGGGAGCATGAAACATCTACCCTAATGCAAACAATTCATCGGCAGGTACTAAAGTGGTGTTTGATGAACCTAGCTAATCAATCAAATTGAGCTCAAAGGTGCTAAGACACCTACACTACACACTGATTGTGTTTACAAACCAATGATCTAAGAAATGCTTAAACACAATCCTAAATACCCCATAAGGAATTGTAGAAGACAAAACAGGTAAAGATATACCAGCAGCAGGATGGTTGTTGGTGCCTTCTGCAAACAACGTAAACCAGGGGGTTTTCCTTCAGCAGCTTTCAAAACGCCATAATCACAGCTCTTGAAGCTGTTAATCCTCTGTAAACTAGACCGTGATTGCGGCTCTCTACTCTCATACACCCTCAAGGACGAAGACAGGTATTTATATGGGTTTAAGGCCCATCTAAAACCCTCTAAGGCCTGCTAGGGGAAATGCCACGTCACTGTACTATCCTGTGCTTTTTCCAGTGAAGATAATAAAGCGTTGTTGACACGATGTTGCAACAACGGCCAAAATGACGAACATCTTTACAATACTAAAAATATCCCTAACAATCTCCCCCTTTGTGGAGATGATCGGGCCAAGTAGTCAAAACAGTGGAGAAAGCACAGACAGTCATAATAAAGATCAGAGAGCAGAGGAAACTCAACAAGTAATCATGCCACAAACAATATGAGCTGAAGAAGAATAGGCATAGACAAAACATCCATTCATAAAAGATACCAATATCCAGAAGAGTATCCAATAACAGCCCAGAGAAATATCCAAGAAATCCAACAATTACAGAATTCCCAAAAACCAGAAAATCCATAGTCTGAAAACCAGAAAATACAAAAGATGTTCCAACATCAGTGAAACAATCAGCAATCCTGCAATCCTATCCACTGTTACTCCCCCTTACTTGGAAGATCAGGGAGTACCCTCAGAATCATCCTCCCCCTCAGCTGGAGCATCAAAAGAGTGTGGAAGTAGGGCAACCAGCTTTCGAACCTTCCGCTTCAGGCCCATCTGCTTGTCATTCAAGATGCCTAACTCCTTTTCAACCTGTTGTAGCTCAGTTCTGATATGATCAACTAGAGCTGACCCAAGCTTTTGAGGACCAAGCTTGAAGTCATTGTGGAGACCTTTGAGCTTATCAGAAGGTAAGTGTTTCTTGACTTTAATGAATGTCTCATTAGAGGCAAGCAGGTGGCAGGAATGAGCAAACAGGGTTATGAGAGCTTGATAGGGCAATTGGGTATTCTTCTCAATTTTGTCATGAGAGAACCTCAACATATGCTTAATGATCAGGTAACCATAGTTAAGGATCTCAGGACACTCATCAATGGAATACAAGAATTTTCCCATGTGAGAACTAAGCTGGCTAGCATTTGATGTAGGTAAGAAATTGGAAGCTCCAATCCTAAACAGACAATTGAATTTCATAGAAAGGTCTGAAGGACTCATAGCACGTCTACCAAAAGCAGATTTCTTAGAGGCAGAAATAGTAGAGGCTATAGTAGCTAGCTCAGCATTAAGCAGATCAAAGGGGTTGTGCATATCAGTGTTGGTAGGGAGTTCCAACAACTCATTCAAAACAGAGGGAGTAAAGTCAAGCAACTCTCCACGAAGGTAAATCTTACAATACCAAGGGGAAACAGGATCAAGGATATCAGGATGCAAATTGGCATAAAATTCACGAACCACAGTAGGAGAATAACGCTTAAGTGAAGTAGCCCAAACAGACAGATGTTTCTTCTCTAGATATTCAGAAAAACCAATTTGATCATAATAGGGATGCACATAACATTCCTCAGATATGAAACCACGAGAGTGAAGGGTTTCCAAGGCATACCTTTCTCCATCAGCGGAGAAATACAGAGGAGAATGCGCATCGGATTCCTGGAGAACAGGGGCAGACTTCTTCTTAGGAGGACCCTTCTTAGACTTCTTCTTCGAAGGTTGTTTGGATGGTGTCGGAACAGCCTTGCGCTTCCCTTTCTCACGAAGTGATCTCCTAATCTCATCCAGAGGAATATCATCTGTATCAGGCCGAGATGGTTGTTCCTCAGTAGTTGGAACATCCTCAGTAGGCGACCCACCAAACGGAACTTGTTGGGCAGTCCCAGAGTGAGGCGGAGCATTCAATTCAGGATCCAATAAGAGCAACCCATCACCAGTGGCAACAGCCGAGGGCGAAAGAGGCGAACTAGTACCAGGAGGGACAGGAGCGGACGGAGACGCACCGGGGGCAGGGACCGGAGGAGATGTCGAACTTCCAGCACCCGTGTTAGGGTTTGCTGTTGTTGGAACATCCGCTTTTGGATTTGCGCCAACCGATGGAGTCTCAACATTGTCCGAGGGAGGTTGAGGGTAAGAACCCTGCTCAGCGTCAGGATGAACCTCCATATCCGCGTCATCAGGATCAGCTGCGAAATAGTCATCAATGGCAGCATCGACATCTTCTTGAGCATCCTGAAACTGATCATCATCAGGCGATTGAGCAGCAAGTCGAGCCTTGTAGAGCGAGTCATCAACGGCGAGAGGCTGGGCATCAACAACTTCATCAGGAGTGACATTTGAGTGAGGAGGGGACGCCATTGCTAATGAGAATTCAAATTTCGCGAGGAATGGGAGAAACTGGAGTATCTGCAGAGTCGACTGGGGAGAGAGAGAGTGGAGACGTGTTATGAGTAGTGGAGCTACCGGCAACCGTCGCAATCGGTGGAAAGAATCTCCCCCTGGGCTTGGGCTTGGGCCTAGAGAATAATAAATCAAGGAAAGCATTGGCCCGCCCCAATCAAACCCATTCAGTGAGAAAAACAGAGGCCCAAACTGCGCCTCAGGGACTCAAATCGAGAGGTTTCCAAGTTCTTTGTGAGGATGTCCGCGAGTTGTTCCAACGACGAGAGATGCTGAATCTTGCAGAGACCATCCTCAACCAGATTCCGAATGAAATGAAATCGAATGTCAATATGTTTACTCCGATTGTGTTGGACTGGATTCCTGGAAATATTAATAGCACTGGTATTATCACAGTGAATAAGGAAATCATCCAAGGAAATACCATAATCCAGAAGCATTTGACGCATCCAAATTAACTGAGTACAACAATGTGCAGCAGCAATATATTCAGCCTCCGCAGTAGATAAAGCAACAACATTTTGCTTACGAGAATACCAGCTGACTAAGTTCTGTCCAAGATAAAAGCAACCACCAGTGGTTGATTTTCGGTCGTCAGAACAACCAGCCCAATCCGAGTCTGTATAACCAATTAGCTCCAATGAAGACCGTTTAGAATACCAGAGACCAAGGCCAGGAGTACCTTTAATATAATGAAGAATCCGTTTCACAGCACGAAGGTGGGATTCCTTAGGATCAGATTAATATCTAGCGCACACACCAACACTGAAGGAGATATCCGGACGACTGGCAGTGAGATATAAGAGACTGCCAATGATGCTGCGATACATTTTCTGATTAACAGAAACCCCTGATTCATCTTTAGTGATCTTGTCATGCTGACCAAGGGGTGATCTGGCAATCTTGCAGTCTTCCATTTTGAATTTCTAAAGCATGGTGCCAACATACTTCTCTTGATTAAGAAAAATCCCATCAGAAGTTTGCTTAATCTGCAATCCTAAGAAGAATGTGAGCTCACCCATCATACTCATCTCGAATTCAGTTTGCATGGAGGGTACAAAAGCATCTCGAAGTTCATCTGAAGTAGAGCCAAAAACAATATCATCCACATAAATCTGTGCGACTAATAGATGGTTGTTTGTACGTTGTACAAACAACGTCTTATCAACATTACCACACACATAGCCTTTAGCCAAGAGATAGGTAGACAAGCGTTCATACCAGGCACGTGGAGCCTGCTTTAAACCATAAAGAGCACGCTTGACCTTATAAACATAGTCAGGATGATCAGGGCATTCAAAACCAAGGGGCTGAGACACATAGATGTCTTCCTTGATGTAGCCATTCAGAAAGGCAGTTTTGATGTCCATTTGATATAATTTAAAACCAAGAGAGCAAGAGATAGCAAGTAATAATCTTACAGCCTCAATGCGAGCAACAGGGGCGAATGTCTCATCATAGTCTATACCTTCAATCTGAGTAAAGCCTTGTGCAACCAAGCGAGCTTTATTGCGAATGATTTTCCCATGTTCATCAGTCTTGTTGCGAAAAACCCATTTAGTGCCAATGACATTCACACCAGCTGGTTGTTCCATCAACTCCCAAACATCATTGCGTTTAAATTGTAGCAATTCATCCTGCATGGCAGCTATCCAAAACTCATCTTGCAAAGCCTCATTAGCATTCTTAGGTTCAATAGATGAAACAAAACAATGCATAACATGAAAACACATATTTGCCAATTCAGAAATGTTTAATTGATGACCTCGAGTTTGTCTAGGACCAGAGGGATCACCAATGATATCAGCCTTAGAGTGATACTTAGGTGCTCGTGGACCACGTTTTGGACCTCGCCTTTTAGGAGAATCTGGAGCTGAAGGTTGTTCATCAGTTGTATCAACAACCGGATCACCGTCTTCAGTATCAGAAACATCAATAGGATCGGAGGGAGGCATTACTTCAGGAAAGGCACTGGAGGAGACATGAGGAATAATCCGAATTGGATCATCATCATCATCTTGAGAAGAGACTGAGCCTGCAGAGAGATTAGCATCATCAAAGACAACATTAATAGTTTCAATAACCTTGGAAGTTCTCTTCAAATAAACTCGGTAGGCTCTTGAATCCACTGAATATCCCAAGAAAATAGCTTCATCAGATTTGGAATCGAATTTTTTGACAATAGTTCGATCCTTCAAGGCATAGCACAAGCTTCCAAAGACATGAAGGTGAGAGATGTTAGGAGTCTTTCCTCTCCAAATCTCATAAGGAGTAGTGGTTGTCTGAGGTTGCATGTACACACGATTGATGATGTAGCAAGAAATATTGACAGCTTCAGCCCAAAAACGCTTCCCAAGGTTACTAGCATGGAGAAGAGATCGAGCCATCTCCTGGAGAGTACGGTTCTTACGCTCAACCACGCCATTCTGTTGTGGAGTATGTGGGGCTGAATATTCATGAGCAATACCAAGGTTGTTGCAGAGTTGTGCGAACAACTGATTTTCAAACTCTTTTCCATGATCAGATCGAATACGCCCTATCTTGAGATCCTTCTCAGCCATGATCTTTAAAGATAGCTTGGAGAACACTGACACAGCCTCATCTTTGGATTTTAAAAAATCAACCCAAGTATAACGAGAAAAATCATCAACGCATACAAAGATGTACCTCTTACCACCTAGGCTAGGCACTTCTGTTGGTCCCATCAAATCCATGTGCAACAGCTCAAGGCACCTTGTGGTCTGAATTGTATCCACTACTTTGTGAGATGAGTGGATTTGTTTACCCTTAGTGCAAGCACCACAGACTACCTTGGCTTTGCTCTGTAGTTTGGGCAACCCTCGAACAACGCCAGATTTGCTAAGTTGGATAAGAGATTTGTAATTCATATGCCCACATCTTTGATGCCACAACTTTGCTGTTTCAACCTGATACAGAAAGACTGATTCCACAGCAGGCTTTAAGACATAACAATTGTTCGATGATCGAACTCCCTTAATAACACAATTGTATGCGGGATCAATAACCATGCAATCAGCATCAGTGAAACCAACAAAAAATTTCTCATCACAGAGTTGGCTTATGGAAATTAGGTTTGTAGATAGATCAGCAACATAGTACACAGTAGTTAGAAACCCCATGTTTGCACCCTTTGCTTTCCCATATCCACAAATTTTGCTACGTGCACCATTTCCATAGAGGACTTCTCCACAATCAGATTCAACATAGTCAAGAAGGAAATCCTTTTTACCTGTCATATGTCGAGAACAGCCACTGTCAAAGTACCACTTACCATCATTGGGTCCTTTCTGAGCTGAAAGTACAACAAGACACATCTTGGGGACAATCTTGGATTTGGGAATCCACATCATAGTAAGTTTGACCTGCTTCTGTAGTTCCAGCGATGGCCAAACAACCGGGCGACCACCAAGGAGATCTTGGGTAAGTCTTTGACAGAGTTGAACAGGATGACCCTGGAATTTACAATAAGGGCAGTCTTTGCTTTTCTTGGGGGACTCTGAACAATCATCTTTATCAGGTGCCTTGGATGAGCTGGTCTCAAGTGTACCTGCACGCACAAAGGTAGGTGCAGCTTTCTTGTTAGGTCTAGCATTGCGCTTGTATCCAATTCCTTCTTTATTGGATGGTGATTTCCCTTGACTAATGATCGCATCCAGCTTGTCTTTGCCTTTAACCATGTTATCTATCTTCTGGGTTTTGGCAAGCAAAGCAGTGTTTTCTTCCAACAGAGTATCTCTCTCAGTAGTCATAGTAACCAAAGATTTCTTGAGACTTGTGATTTCAGCATCCTTCTCATCAATAAGAATCAGTAGATCTCCCTTCTGATCAAGCAGTTTCTTGTTCTCTGCAACAGCTACAGCATGATCTTCTTTCACCGATTCATAACCTGCAAGAAGTTCATCATAGTCATATCTGCTAGCATCACTGTCGGATTCATGAGACTCTGTATCAGACAAGTGTTTGGATAGAGTGTCATCGGTTGTTAGAACAACGTCTTTCACAGTAAAGGCTATCATCTCCTCATTCTCGCTGTCATCTCCTTCTTCCTTAGACGAACAACTGACCTCACCATCACTTAAGGTAGCTTGAAGAGCTTTTCCAACCCTTCTCTTAGCAGTAGGACATTCAGAGGCTTTATGACCAACACCTTCACAATCATAACACTTTAAATTCTTGAAGGTTTCAGGTAATTCCATCTTCTTGTAACCCTTCCTCTTATCATAGGAGTTGTCTGACTTATGCTTGGAAGGTTGTTCACGGGATGATGAAACACTTCGCTGATAACGTCCTTTATCATCTTTCTTGAAGTTCAGCTTCTTGGCTCTCTTGTCCTGTAACATCCTTGCCAACTTCTTGGTCAGGTAAGCCTTCTCTTCATTGTCGATGCACTGAATCTCATCTTCAACTTTGAAAGCTAGATTTCGTGTAGGCTCCTCTTCCAAGTAGTTCATTTCAAAAGTCTGAAGTGAACCAACCAATGCTTCAAGAGTAAAGGATTTGGTCTTCTCAAGTTCTTCAAGAGTTGACACCTTAGATTGATATCTACGAGTAACTGTCCTCAGCATCTTTCGAACCAACTTTGCATTATCATACTTCAAGCCAGAAGACTGTGCCTCATTGACCAACTTCTTAAACCGAGCATGATAGGCAGCAATATTCTCATCCTCATGCATCCGAATGCTATCAAAGGCAGACTCAATTCTTTGAAGCTTCAAGGCTTGAACATCAGAGGATCCTTCGTAGGCTGCTTCCAAAGCAGTCCAGGCTTCATAGGCTGTCTCACAGTTCGAAATGATGTGATATTGCGATTCATCCACAGAGTTGAATAGACAATTCAATGCCGTGTTGTTCCCTTGTTCCTTGTTCTTCTGAGCAGCTGACATTTCTTCTTGAGTAGCAGGAACAAAAGTAGTAATGGCAGCAGAGGTTTCAGTAGCAGGCGTGCGGACCTCTTTCATAGGTTGTTCCCAGGGAGTTAGAACAGCGTTCCAGACATCTACACCAGTGTGCTTAAGAAATATCCTCATTCGATTCTTCCAGAATGGATAATTCGAACCATCAAACAGAGGAGGTCTCGAGACAGAGCCACCTTCTCTATTCATATTGGACCGGACTCAGTTAAACGTTAGAGCCCTTCTCTGATACCAATTGACAGGCCCAACCAGAATATGTAAACCCTGTAAGAGTTGTTTGAGCGATGTCTCAACAACCAGAAAAATACAACCAGAGGCAAAAACAAGAAACAGAGTGCGGAATGAACAAATAGGAACACAAGAGATTTGATCACCCAGTTCGATCCACTGATCTACATCTGGGGGCACCAAGCCAGGGATTCCACTAGATCACCACCAAACTGATTGAACGAGGGTCAATCACACTTTACATACCCTTGCATTCCAATGAACTCTCCTATCTGCCCAAATAGACTAGGAAGAACACAAGGGAGCATCAAACATCTACCCTAATGCAAACAATTCATCGGCAGGTACTAAAGTGGTGTTTGATGAACCTAGCTAATCAATCAAATTGAGCTCAAAGGTGCTAAGACACCTACACTACACACTGATTGTGTTTACAAACCAATGATCTAAGAAATGCTTAAACACAATCCTAAATACCCCATAAGGAATTGTAGAAGACACAACAGGTAAAGATATACCAGCAGCAGGATGGTTGTTGGTGCCTTCTGCAAACAACGTAAACCAGGGGGTTTTCCTTCAGCAGCTTTCAAAACGCCATAATCACAGCTCTTGAAGCTGTTAATCCTCTGTAAACTAGACTGTGATTGCGGCTCTCTACTCTCATACACCCTCAAGGACGAAGACAGGTATTTATATTGGTTTAAGGCCCATCTAAAACCCTCTAAGGCCTGCTAGGGGAAATGCCACGTCACTGTACTATCCTGTGCTTTTTCCAGTGAAGATAATAAAGCGTTGTTGACACGATGTTGCAACAACGGCCAAAATGACGAACATCTTCACAATACTAAAAATATCCCTAACATCTTGCTTTGTAATGAATTGAATTTGCCTCTAAATGTAATCTGCTATCATGTTCTTAATTTGTAGACGGATTTCTGTAATGTTCGTGTTAGAAGTGTTCTAGAACGGGAGTTCAGAATCACTTTGAAGTATGAATTCATCTTTTATGGAAGTAATATAATGTGTCGTTGTTTTCTATTGGAATCTGGAATTATGATTAAAATGTCAGATTATGATTTATCTAGTTTGAGCGCTATTCTGCATAGATGTAGAACTGAAATTTCATAATTTGGTGAAATCTGTTTTGATCGCTAAAAATGGATAAATCTGCTATGATGTTAGAATCTGTATTAGAATTATATGTTAGATGCTATTAAACTAATCGATATTCTGTGTTTTTGCTAAATCTGTTATCCAAATTATTAATCTGCTAAAGCCTGAAATGATCGATCAATCTTAATTCCCTATTTTTAGTAATCTGGCATTAATTCTAACCTGTCTGCATTTTAATATTATTAATTAAATCCAGTTTACCATGTTTTGCTATTATTTTACCATAATTGTTAAATTATTTACACTGTTCTGCATAACTAAATGTTAGAATTCAATTATGTGATTTCTGCTTTGCAAAATCGGGAGATAAAAAGTAAAATTAATATTTTAGTACCGGAATTGGGAATAAATTACATTATAAATGGATTCTGGCATGTGCACAATGATTTGGGAAATGAAAAGTGCCTTTTAATTGCTATAGGAAAATTTGTAAGCTTGGGAAAGACTCAAATTTAGGCCTAGAATAATGATTGCAGAATGTTAGATAATTTAACCAACTTCCATGAAATCTGTTTAAGCATAATTTGGTTATTAGCAGATTATAATATTTTTAATCTTTATAAAATAATTAATTTTAAGAAATTGATCTTTTTAGACATTGGAAAATGCTAAATCAATATGCAATTTCTATTTTATATAAAGATGGCAATATTTAAAATATTACAAGCATCTCCTATTTATATTCTTCTTAAATATAATTTTAATTTGTTTTATTTTAAATTTAATGTCACTATTTTTAATTAAATCACCATTAGAATTAATCAAAATCTTTTTAAATATATTAAATATAATTAATGAACTTAAGAACAATTAAAATTTCTCCAGAATGAAATAATATTCTGAATTCCCTTGGGTTCGACCCGGTATTCACCGGTTTTTATTACTTGATGACAACCATCCGCTTGTGGTAAAATATGAGAAGTGAAAATCACCCATCAAGTTTTTGGCGCCGTTGCCGGGGAATTTGTTGTGAATTTTTAATTGTTTTTAGTTTATTGATTTAAATCTATTAAGTTAAATATTAATTTACCTGTTACTTATTTTACTTTATTTTATTCAATATTTGCAGTGCGAAGCAAACAAGCAGAAATAGCTTATGATCCTGAAATTGAGCGTACTCTAAGAGCTATTAGATTAGGAAAACGTAGGAGACCACCTCAGTTGGAAATTTTAATTAATTCATCCTCTGATGAAGAAGACTATTCTCCAACGACCGGAGTTTCAACAATTCAAACTAATCAATTAGTTGCTCAGTTCAATAGGTTAAACATGGCAGCGAATAATAATGATAATCAGGGTAATAATGGAGGTAACGGTGGTGATTTGGAGCACGATGATCAAGCTGAAATGACCACTGAAGAACACTTACAAGGAACTAGTGGAAATCTGCTTAATAGAACTCCTAGGCCAGATGTATATGCTTTAAGCTTTACCCTTCAGCCTGCACTAATCACAATGGTTCAAGCTAATCAATATAATGGGCACCTACTAATGATGCTGTAGAACACATAAGGAACTTTCTGGACTATTGTGATACAGTGAAGATAGATGGTGTTACTAGTGATGAAATTAAGTTGAGATTGTTCTCGTTTTCACTCAGAGATAAAGCTAAAACTTGGTACAACTCACTTCAATTAAGGGATGTCACTACTTGGGATAAAATGTTAGAAGCTTTCTTAGAACAATTCTTCCCACCATCCAAGGTTATTGAATTAAAAGAAAAAATTAAAGAATTTGTGCAAGATGAGGGTGAAACTTTACTTGAAGCATGGGATAGATATAACACCTTATTGGCGAGATGCCCGAATCATGGTTTTGAAGATTGGCAACAGATGCACTTCTTCTACAATGGGTTGATTGATCATTGGAGGAACTTGTTGGATGCAACAGCTGGAGATTCGTTTCTGTCTATAGGACCCTCTAGAGCTAAGGAAATCATAGAGAAAAAGATTTCTAATATGAAAAAATTTCCTGGTAAGAAAAATGCTAGAAATAAAAAAAAGGGGGAATCTATGAGGTAGAAAAGGCAGTTGCTATAGATTCTAAGTTAGATGCTTTAATGAGGGAGGTTTCTACACTTAAGAAAGGTCAAGCTAAAGTTGTGAGATGCGGTATTTGTCATGGACCTCACGAGTCATCAGCTTGTCACTTGCTTGATCAAGGACTTCAAGAGACTATGCAGTGTGAGGGGACTGAGGAGCAAGTGGAAGATGTGAACTACATGGGAAATAGGCAGCAAAACTACAACCAAAACCGTCCTCAAAATCAAAACTTCTATCCAAATCAGAATTCTCAATTTCAACAAAACACCTATCCACAAAAAAACCGTCAATCTTATCCACAAAACCAAAATCAAAATTACCCAAATCAAAATCCAAATCAAAACCAGAATTTTCAAAACCAAAATCAAAACCAAAACTATAATCAAAACAGAAATCAGAATCAACCTTTTTACCCTAACCAACAGCCTAGGAACTTTCAACCTCAACAACAGCTGCAACAAAATCAAGTAAGTGATGAGGTCAATTTAAAAGAGTTAATGAGCACAATCGTGTCTCAACAACAAACAATTCAGCAAATGCAAGCCTCAATGAGAAATCTAGAAGTACAAGTTGGTCAAATTGCTAGGGATACTTCAAATAGACAGCAAGGAACACTACCAAGCATGCCTGATCCTAATCCAAAAGAGCAATGTAAAGCAATCACTTTAAGGAACAAAAAGGAATTGCCTAATCCTTACCCTTCCTTAGATGATCCAGAGGTTTTAGCTGATGCTATAGATGATCAAAATGAGGATATAGAGAAAGAAACTCAGCATAAAAACACTGATGACCCTAAGGAGAGTGAGAAACTTAGAGTTGAACAAGATAAGGGTAAAGGAAAGTCTGCTGTCCCAGTCAAGCCATATCAGCCACCTATTCCATATCCACAGCGTCTTAAGAGGGCTAAGGAAGATAAAGATTATGCTAAATTCTTAGAAGTCTTTAAAAATTTAAGAATTGATATTCCTTTTTCTGATGCCATTGCACAAATGCCTGTGTATGCTAAGTTTTTAAAAGAAATTCTATCAAAAAAGAGGAGTGTTGATGATGAAGAGAAAGTGACCCTTACGGGGGAATGCAGTGCAATTTTACAAAGAAGGCAACCTATTAAACAAAAAGATCCTGGGAGTTATACTATTCCGTGCATTATTGGCACTAAAGAATTCAACAAAGCTCTGTGTGATCTCGGGTCTAGTATTAATCTGATGCCTCTACATGTCTTTAGAGAACTAGGAGTAGGAGTTGTGAAGCCTACTTGGATGCAGCTACAGCTAGCTGATAGATCTATTAGGACTCCCTTAGGCATTGTAGAAGATGTTCCTGTTCAAGTAGAGAGCTTCATTTTCCCTGTTGACTTTGTTGTTCTTGATATGGAAAAAGACATTGATATTCCTCTGATTTTAGGTAGACCATTTTTGCAAACTGGTAGGGCTATGGTTGATATGGATGATGGTAAAATTACACTTAAAGTAGGTAATGAACAAGTGTCGTTTGACATTTCTAAGACAACTAAAACACAACACGCTTGTAATACCCGGGATTTTTATCGGCGTCCAAAGAAATAAAATTTATTTCTTAATCAAATCAAGGTTGAAATATCTCCGAGAAGAAGAAAATAATTTATCACAATAAATTATTGCTCGGAAATGAAACGCCGATAGATTCAAAAATTCAAAATGGAATAAAGGAGGGAAAGGAAGCCCGAAGACATTCCATGAAATCGAGTCAAAAGAATTGAAACTAAATTCAAGAAAGAAAAGAATTTTAATTCCAGGAACCCGTGAAGTTGGAAATAAATTAATTAGATAAATTGTTGCACGGGAGTCAAAAGACGACGAATTAGAAGCCGACGAATCCAAATGCAACGGACTCAAGATTTCAAGTACGGGATTAACTCGAGACGAGATTGATTTAAGATAAGAATTTATAATCCGAGAATGACCCGAAAAATCGAGCCCGAAAACGTAGGAGCACAGAAGTCCGAAAGAGAGGAGAAAAAGGCCCGATCGGATCGCACGGACCCGCCCGGACCGAGGTCCAGGCGGAGGCCGCGCGCTGGCCGCGCGGTCTTTGGCCTAGGTGCGCGCCAAGGGCGCGTGACACCCCCAGAATTCGGCAACAACGCGTCCCGACGATTTTCTTGCCATATTTTCGACCCCCGACGATGGAAACTCAATCCCGGGCTATGGAAGGATATAGGGGACGACCATAGACTGCTCCCTAACCCTAAATTTGAAAATTACAACCCTAGAGCAGCCTCTTCTCCTCACATTCTCTCCAACTCCTCCCCAAAGTCGAAACCTCTCCGAACTCACCTTCCGGCGAACATTCCGGCGACGACGAGGCGAACGGGACTGAGCCACTGCCTCATAGAACCTTGGTAAGTCTTAATGTAGTGTTCCATCCATCCATAAGTCTCCAAAACTCGGATTCTAACACTTTTTCCTTACTACGATTTCACGTCGGAAAACGAACAAAAAGCGATCGGAGAAGTTGGCCGTTCGTCGTGACCCTAGGACGTCCGGAAACCCAATCCAGCAACCCTATCATCATTCTAAGTAAGTTAAAACCTTACTCACAAATTTTCGTGGTTGTTTGTTGTTTAAATCTCGAGATATAGGCTTGTAACAAAAATCGGTTTTCAAAAACCCTATTTTCGTCCAATTTTAAAGACTCGCCAAAAACTCGACCTTCGGGAATTCAAACCGAAAACTTTTCAACATAAAAGTTGTTCCTAACACCTTTATCTATCTTGTGTCCAAATTTCAGCCGTTGACATTAAGTTTTGCTATCCCAATTTTCGCCATGAACTTTCTGTATTGAACCGAACCGTTTAATTCTGTGACAGATTCCTTCATTCAACTTGATGCATGTTTTTCACCCATTTTTCGAATGATTTAACTTTGCATTTCTAAACAAAAGTTGTAGATAATTGTGTCTAGATTATGCCTACAAAATTTCACGAATTTTGGTGTTCATTTGATATGTCAAGCGGCCAAGTTTTTAGAACTCTTTTGAATTCGTTTTAAGGGCCATGAGTATGCAGTGAGTTGCACTCGATTTTTGAGTACCAAGAATTCATTATTTCCAAAAACTTAAAACATGAAAGTTGTTCCTTAATGTGTCGTGTAGTTACTGTAAAAATTTCACATCGATTGGTTTTGAAATGAATTTTTAATCGGCGTTGCACGAACCTGTGACGAAAACGGTTTTGAGACATAAATTATTCTTTGCGACAAACTCGGATTTCAACTCACTTCGGAACCTTATTTCCAAAAACTTAAAACATGAAAGTTGTTCGTGTGTGTGTTTTTGAACTACTGTAAAAATTTCAGAATTTTTGGTGAAAAGACGAATTTTTAAAGGCGTAAACTGCCACGAATAGGATTTTTCGAACTTGAGAAAACTCGAACTATGAAAACGCGATATCGATCATTTGATAATATTGAAATACGAACTTTCGAAAAATCCCGTTCACTAGGCTGAGCCGATCTTCATGCTATCATTATTTTTGGATCGCCTCATTAGTGGTCCTACTATCTTTTTGAGACTGCCTCGTTAGTGGTCTCCTTACTATGCCAAAACGGCAGTTGTGCACATGGCCTGCCAAATCGGCAGTGGGAAATACACGGCCTGCCCGAGTGGTAGTGAAACCGTTTGAAAAGCCTGTCAAACGACAGTTGATATACATGCCTGTTAAATTGACGGTAGATACACATGGCTTGCCAAAACGGCAGTCAATACTGATATGGCTGCGGCCGCCGGTCCACCGGCTAACTGATTATGATTTTTGAGATTGCCTCGTTAGTGATCTCCCTTGTGTGGTGTCCTCTTCTTAGTCTACGGGATGAAATGTAAAAGACTTGTGTGAGTGTTTCATTATGCTTAAATCGTATTTATCATGTCTTTAATTATGTATTCAAAATTCATGCATCTTAATTCATGCTTTAAATTACGCTTTTAAAATTTAGTCCTTTAATCATGTTTCTCCGCTGCAAATAAATTATGTATTTTAACTTTACGTATGGTAAGCGAAATCTTTAGTTTAAACACATGTAACCCCTTTTATTTGTTAGTTAGGGATTAACTTACTCAGTATTTTATATACTGATAAAACCCGTTGTTCATTTTTCCATTACAGAGTACGGAGCATGATCATGCATCGGGGGATTACTTTGGGCATTTAATTATTTGTTTTGCATGACGTGCATACGGGCTTGTTAACCCGAGTCTTGGCCATGTCGGCCCTGTATTTTAATTTCCGCTGCAACTTATTATTTTTATCATGTATGGATGATGTTACATTATTATTTTTAAGTAATTCCGGACTTGCTTTTAAAACATTTTCCAACGCTCATAGCCTTGCATCTCTTTAGCAAGCTCGGAGAAACCGTGTCTTGCTAGGGAGGTGCGGCGGTGACACCTCGGCCTGGGTTATCAAATCCGGGGTGTTACAGAGTGGTATCAGAGCCCGGAAATATTTTTAAATTATTATTATTTTGGCCAATATAGAGGCCAAGGATTTTTAAACAAATATTAATATTATTTATAAATTTTTAAATACCATTATTATTATTTTTAAATTTTAAGTTTTATTTCCATGGAACAAAATTTATTTTAAACCCATGGGAAATATTTACATATGCATAGAAATTTTTCCAACAAGTTTTTAAAGTCACGAAAATATTTTTCGGGGTTGGGGTAGCATTGTATAAAGCATACATGCATTCGCATACATACATACATGAATATCGCGCTAATTTTTTTTATGTGAATTAATAGTGTCAAAACTCTTACCTTCAAATTGGTCATGACCTTGACTTAGAAGCGTTTGCTTTAAACTAATTCTGCCTCAGTCTTATAATTTGATCACCTAAGTTTAGCATTCTCCTATCTATTACCTCTTTCCAATCCTACCTTATAGATTTTCTTGAACGCTAACTTGCCTTAGATTAGAAACTCATCTTCACGTGCGTTGATAACAGAGAATGGCACCTGAGGGAAAATCGAGAAAGGAAATCCCAAACAACACTAACGCTGACCTCCCCAACACACCGAGCAATAATGAGATCCCTCAGAACGTAGGAAGGCGAGTACCTCATGTTCCCAACAATATGGATGAGCGTCTAAGGACTGTCGAGGAAGTTCTCGTAGTATTAGGAAATGCTGAAGTGCAACGTGCACAAGCGGGTGTACCACCACCGGTAACCCGGGTCAACTACTTAGCCTTGGTAAACCCTTACCAACCACCCCACTACGCCGGCGAAGAGGACCCGGCTCAGCTAGAGGAATGGATACGGACGTTCGATAAGCTGTTGAACGCCGTAAAGTGTCCCGACGGGGAAAAGGTTCACGTAGCGTCATACTACCTAGGAGGCGAGGCGGATGATTGGTGGCAAGTCACCCAAGGGAAACGTGCAGAGTACGACGAGCCCTACACATGGTCAGAATTCGCGGATCTGCTTAGGGATCATTTTTATTCCATGGGCATGAAGGCTGCTATGTATGAGGAATTTCTGACACTGAGGCAAGGAGGAAAAACGGTCCAAGAATACTATAATCGTTTCAAGGAGTTGGTGTGGTTCGCGCCGAGACTGGTGCTAACTGATGTAGAGAAGGCACAGAAGTTCGAGATGGGATTGAACTTATCTATTAGAAAGGTGATCACGGGCGAGCACTATCTTGACCTACAAGCTGTGTATGATCGTGCAGTAGCGGTTGCACGAGTTCAAGGACTGAAACAGAAACCGGTAGGTGGGACTAAGCAAGGACCACAAGGACGATACAAGAGGAATAAGGACCATTCCCGTAGAAACTTGGACCGACCACATCAAAACGACAATGGACGAAACAAGGGGATAGTCTTCAACCATGGCGACTATGCGCCACCATGTCCAAAGTGTGGTAAACCACACTATGCGAGAGGATGCCCTCAGCCTGGAGCATGCCTTCGGTGCGGTCGACATGGTCATCGGCTGCGTGACTGCCGGACGCGAATAGAAAACATAAATAGGAGAGAGGACGTGACCACTCGGCCCAAGCAACCGTAAGAAGTTTTCAAGCATCGATAAATGCATTTATTTTTGAGTTCGACTCTACAAATTGTATCCAATCAAAAAAATAAACAAATTCAAATTGTTTTGAACTACGTAATGGCTTGATCCCTTCACGGGGTACGTAGGCAACTTAGAAATTTCAATTCTAAGTACAGTCGAAATAAGAAATAAAAATGACATGATATGATACAAGAAATAAAAACCAAATTTACATTAGTTCCTAGCTCACGAGGAGCTAACGCCCAACTTCGAGGACGAAGTTGATTCCTAAGGGGGAGAGGATGTAACACCCGAGAAATTTAATTCACATTCAAAGGAATGAAATTAATTTCTTGTGGAAGACGTTTATCCTTAAGGAAAGTAGATGGAGATACCCCAACATTAAATTGAGCCCAAAAGAAAGTGAGGGCGCAACTTCGGGGACGAAGTTGATTCTTAAGGGGGGGTAGACTGTAATACCCGGGATTTTTATCGGCGTCCAAAGAAATAAAATTTATTTCTTAATCAAATCAAGGTTGAAATATCTCCGAGAAGAAGAAAATAATTTATCACAATAAATTATTGCTCGGAAATGAAACGCCGATAGATTCAAAAATTCAAAATGGAATAAAGGAGGGAAAGGAAGCCCGAAGACATTCCATGAAATCGAGTCAAAAGAATTGAAACTAAATTCAAGAAAGAAAAGAATTTTAATTCCAGGAACCCGTGAAGTTGGAAATAAATTAATTAGATAAATTGTTGCACGGGAGTCAAAAGACGACGAATTAGAAGCCGACGAATCCAAATGCAACGGACTCAAGATTTCAAGTACGGGATTAACTCGAGACGAGATTGATTTAAGATAAGAATTTATAATCCGAGAATGACCCGAAAAATCGAGCCCGAAAACGTAGGAGCACAGAATTCCGAAAGAGAGGAGAAAAAGGCCCGATCGGATCGCACGGACCCGCCCGGACCGAGGTCCAGGCGGAGGCCGCGCGCTGGCCGCGCGGTCTTTGGCCTAGGTGCGCGCCAAGGGCGCGTGACACCCCCAGAATTCGGCAACAACGCGTCCCGACGATTTTCTTGCCATATTTTCGACCCCCGACGATGGAAACTCAATCCCGGGCTATGGAAGGATATAGGGGACGACCATAGACTGCTCCCTAACCCTAAATTTGAAAATTACAACCCTAGAGCAGCCTCTTCTCCTCACATTCTCTCCAACTCCTCCCCAAAGTCGAAACCTCTCCGAACTCACCTTCCGGCGAACATTCCGGCGACGACGAGGCGAACGGGACTGAGCCACTGCCTCATAGAACCTTGGTAAGTCTTAATGTAGTGTTCCATCCATCCATAAGTCTCCAAAACTCGGATTCTAACACTTTTTCCTTACTACGATTTCACGTCGGAAAACGAACAAAAAGCGATCGGAGAAGTTGGCCGTTCGTCGTGACCCTAGGACGTCCGGAAACCCAATCCAGCGACCCTATCATCATTCTAAGTAAGTTAAAACCTTACTCACAAATTTTTGTGGTTGTTTGTTGTTTAAATCTCGAGATATAGGCTTGTAACAAAAATCGGTTTTCAAAAACCCTATTTTCGTCCAATTTTAAAGACTCGCCAAAAACTCGACCTTCGGGAATTCAAACCGAAAACTTTTCAACATAAAAGTTGTTCCTAACACCTTTATCTATCTTGTGTCCAAATTTCAGCCGTTGACATTAAGTTTTGCTATCCCAATTTTCGCCATGAACTTTCTGTATTGAACCGAACCGTTTAATTCTGTGACAGATTCCTTCATTCAACTCGATCCCTATAGGAAATTTGAGCAGTTAGTGGAGAGTTGTGAGGACTTAGCTGAAAGTAAGTGTGAGGGAGGATTACCTGTGCAAGTAACATGTGCAATAGAAGAATCCAAGTTAGTCCCGTCTGTTGAAAAGCCACCTACATTGACATTGAAAGAGTTGCCATCACATTTGAGGTATGTTTTTCTTGGTGAGAATGATACTTTACCTGTTATTGCAAGTAATAAATTGAATGATAATCAATTAGATGCATTAACCCAAGTGTTGAGTAAGCATGTTAGAGCAATAGGTTGGACGATAGCTGACATCAAGGGACTGAGTCCAGCACTGTGTAGACATCGGATTTATATAGAGGAGGATGGCAAGCCAGTGAGACAGCCCCAGAGGAGATTGAATCCACATCTACAAGAAGCTGTAAGATCAGAGGTTATTAAACTACTCGATGCAGGTATTATCTATCCTATTTCTGATAGTCAGTGGGTGAGTCCAGTTCAAGTAGTGCCTAAAAAGGGAGGTATGACTGTGATTAGAAATGAAAATGGTGAATTAGTACCTACTAGACCTACTACTGGATGGCGTGTATGCATTGATTATAGGAGATTGAATGATAAGACTAGGAAAGATCATTTCCCACTGCCTTTTATTGATCAAATGCTAGAACGTTTAGCTGGTCATGAGTTTTATTGCTTTTTAGATGGCTATTCTGGTTATAATCAAGTTCCAATCGCACCTGAGGATCAAGATAAAACTACGTTTACATGTCCTTACGGTACATTTGCATATAGGAGAATGCCATTTGGTTTGTGTAATGCTCCAGCTACATTTCAGAGATGCATGATGTCTATATTTTCTGATTTAATTGAGACATGCATTGAGGTATTTATGGATGATTTTTCTGTATTCGGGTCTGATTTTGAAAAATGCTTAATTAACTTGGAAAAAGTTCTGATTAGATGTGAAGAGTCAAATTTAGTTCTTAATTGGGAAAAATGTCATTTTATGGTTAATGAAGGTATTGTCTTAGGACATAGGATTTCTAAAAATGGCAATGAAGTTGATAGGGCTAAAGTAGAAGTGATTGCAAAAATTCCACCTCCTAATAATTTAAAAACTTTGAGAAGTTTTCTGGGACATGCTGGATTTTATCGAAGGCTTATAAAAGATTTTTCTAAAATTGCATTACCTCTGTTTAAGCTGCTATGTAAAGATGTTGAGTTTGATTTTACTGACAAGTGTATTGAGGCGTTCAATAGGATCAAGGAAGCATTGGTGACAGCACCAATTATTCAGCCACCTGACTGGAGTTTGCCATTCGAGATTATGAGCGATGCTAGTGACTTTGCTGTTGGAGCAGTATTGGGTCAACGAAAGGATAAGAAACTTCATGTTATTTATTACGCTAGTCAGGCTTTAAATACTGCACAGAGAAATTATGCCACCACTGAAAAAGAACTTTTATTTGTTGTTTATGCATGTGAAAAGTTTAGGCCATATCTGATAGGCTCAAAAACTGTAGTTTACACTGATCATGCTGCTATTAAATATCTGTTTGCAAAGAAAGATGCTAAACCACGGTTAATTAGATGGGTATTATTGTTACAGGAATTTGACTTGGAAATTAAAGATAGAAAAGGAGATGAAAATCCTGTAGCTGATCATTTATCTAGATTGGAGCATGAAAAAGGGGAAGAAAAATTAATTAATGATGCATTTCCTGATGAAAATTTATATTTAATAAATAACACTTCCTCTGATCCGTGGTTTGCTGATTTTGTGAATTATTTAGCATGTTGTGTAATTCCTGATCATCTAAAATGGCATAGCCAGAAACAAAAATTTAAAACTGATGCTAAATATTTTATTTGGGATGAACCTTATTTGTTTAGACTCTGTTCAGATCAAATCGTAAGGAGATGCATCCCTGATGAAGATTTTGAAAAAGTATTAAAGGCTTGCCATGAAGGACATGGAGGAGGACATGTTGGACCGAATAGGACAGCTCATAAGGTACTCGAAGGTGGTTTATATTGGCCTAATATTTATCGTGATGCTAGATCATTTGTGCTAAAATGTGATGTATGTCAAAGGGCTGGTAATATCACTAAAAGGGATGAAATGCCATTAAAAGGAATTATGCCTGTTGAGTTGTTTGATTTGTGGGGAATTGATTTCATGGGTCCATTTCCACCATCTAATGGGAATTGTATATTCTTGTTGCTGTTGAGTATGTTTCAAAATGGGTAGAAGCTGAATCATGTGCTTTAAATGATGCTAAACAAGTGATTAAATTTTTGAAAAAGCAAATCATTACTCATTTTGGTGTGCCTAAAGCGATCATTAGTGATGGTGGATCTCATTTTGTTAATAGGGCTGTTAATCAATTGTTATCTAGATTTCATGTTCATCATAGGATAACAACACCCTATCATCCTCAAGCCAATGGTCAAGTAGAAGTCACTAATCGTGAGATTAAAAAGATTTTGGAAGCCACGGTAGGAAAATCTAGAAAAGATTGGGCTTTTAAGTTAGATGAAGCATTGTGGGCTTATAGGACAGCTTTTAAAACACCTATAGGTATGACTCCTTTTAAATTGGTTTATGGTAAAGCTTGTCACTTACCTTTTGAACTTGAGTTTAAATCACTTTGGGCTATGAAGAAATTAAATTTTGAATTTAAAGAGGCTCAAGAAAAAAGGAAAATAGATCTTACTGAATTAGAAGAAATTAGACGTCAAGCTTATGATAATGCGTTAATTTATAAGGAGAGAACAAAGCTTTATCATGATAAGATGCTTAGGCCTAAGGTATTTGAAGCTGGACAATTAGTGCTTTTATATAATTCTAGATTTAAACTATTTCCTGGTAAATTGAAGACAAAATGGTCAGGACCTTTTAGGATTGTTAAGGTGATGGATAATGGTGCAGTAGTTTTAAAAGCTGAAGATGAAAGAGAATTTACTGTAAATGGTCAAAGACTTAAACATTATTTTGGAGATGAAGTTAAATTCATCGAACAAATTAATGTTAAGCCTTTGGTTATTTAAATCTGCTTATTGAAGTATTTGCATTGCATATTTAATTATGTTGAGTCTTTATTTATTAAATTTATAAAAACCAATAAAAATTATAAAATGACAGAAAAAGACAAAAATATTTTGCATTCTATTGTTGAGGTGTTTTTATCTGCTTTATTGCTTCAGCTAATCTAAATTAGATGTCTTTTTAGTTTAATTATGTTATTTAAATTTTATGCTATGTTGAATTGCATGTGTTCAATAAATTGAGTAGGACATTGCTTTTGAATTGGAATAAGTAGCAAAATGTTGAGAAATGATAGATTTGTGTGTGCTTAGAGAATTGATCTTGACATGTGCAATTTTGACTCGGTGATGAGTTAAGGAGGAGGATTTATATGGACTAGTTGGTTTAGTTGAGGAGAATTATGACCCGGGAGGATTTAAAAAGTTTATATATGCTAAATGACTTGCTAACCTTCGGGATTGAATAAACTATCATTTTGGTTGAGTTTGAGCTGAATTTCGAGTGTCACAGACTCAGTTTAGGCGCCACACTTTCATGGTGGCGCCTAAAACCAAGCTCAGGCGCCACTTTATGCGCCAATTTCAACCTTGGAAAAATCTGGAGTCAGTTTATGCGCCACACATACTGTGTGGCGCCTAAAACTGCTCTTCAGCGCCAAAAATTGCGCCACTTTTAAACTTGGAAAAAGTTACAGTCAGGTAATGCGCCACACCTTCATGGTGGCGCATAAAATTGCTCTCGAGCGCCACTTTCGGCGCCATTTTTGGACTTAGAATTTTTCTGAAAAGGCCTAGGCGCCACATACACTGTGTGGCGCCGAAATACCTCTCCAAGCGCCATTTTGGCGCATAAATGGGCGGGTCAGGACCCTGACCCGAGTCTAAAATCGGGATTTTTACCCCAAATTCACCTCTTCTCCTCATTTTTCATCCAAATCGACCGAGAGCTTCCTCCCTCACCACCGTGCGCCATTCCTCTCTTCCAAGCGACACATTTGCGCCACTTTGGTAAAAATTCTTCCAATTCTTGTTTCTTCCTATCAATTCTTATCTACATTGTTCAAATTCTCATTCCAAAACCCAAATTTTGTTTTGTTTGAATCAAATTAGGGTTCTTCAACCCTAGTTTTCCAATTTTGGGGATTCCTCTTCAAAGTGTTCCAATCCTTCAATCTAGGTAAGAATGGCTATCCTAATTCAATTATTATCATATTCTAGTGCTTTGGAATGCATTAATCTTGGTATTGGTGTTGTTACTTGAATTTTGGGTTTTTGTAGAATGTGGGATAAAATTTGATTTTGATTGTCTAAATTCTAGTTTTAGCACGAACAAATGTTGTTGAACATGGTTTGAATGCATAATGTGAAATCTTTGGATTAACATTAAAAGTTGGAATTTTTGAGAATTTTTAAATCTGAAAATTAGTTAAAATTAATTAAAATGATATTTTTGATTAATTAAATGGATGAAACATTACTAGAATATGTCATTTTAGTTATATTAAAAATATAAAGTTATTTTCTTGTCAAAAATTCCATGTTTTTCATAATATGAGACAATTGAACCATGTTTTGATAAAAACTCTCTTATTTGTGATTTAGTTAATTTAAATAGGTTAATTTATAATATGAATAAATTGGAATGGATTTAAATATTAATTTAAACCATTTGTAATGCATTAGTTTGATAGTTTAGGTTGTTTTAGTTTTTAAATATGAAAATTTAATAAAATAGGGAGTTTTTATTAAAAAGACATGTTAAACATAAATTTTAAACTTTAAAAGAAAATGGGTGTTATGTTTAAACAAAGTTTAGGATTCATAATTTTTAAACTGCAACATCTTGGTCATTGAGTTATTTAAATCCCACATTCTAGGTTGATATATATGTTTGCTTTGTACTTAACACTTAAGTTAAACCTTTGGTTTAAACTTAAGTGTGAGGATGGGAGGCAATGCATATATGATACTAACCCAGAGTTTTTGTACAACCAGGTACCGAAATAATGTATAATCCTCCAAACCTCTCTAAGAAATCGGGTTATAGGTATATACCCATGCCAGAGGGAAGAATGGGGATTTATGATCCACAGTCACCGGATAGCGTTCCTGCTCCTATTCCTGATGAGCATATTTTTGAAACTCGCAGACTCCGCACTAAAAATTTGGTACAGATGGATCATCCACAGGGATCAGGAGGTGCCTCCAAGTCCAAGGGACTTCTCTCCTATTTTAGGAGGAACAAGTCCAAGAGTGGTGCATCTTCTAGACATACCACAGTACCAGCTGATGACCAGCAGGAGGTCAATCAGCCTGACCAGCCTGATCAGCCCATTCAGCCTGAGACGTCCGATCATTCACAGGCCCCCTCTAGAGCCTCTCGGGGGAAGGCACCTGTCACTAGTTCCACTTCCTCTCGACCTAGGAGGGGGAGATCTGCAGCACTAGTCATACAGGAGCCTGTCCCTGAGGCTGTAGGAGGAGAAGAAGATGAGGAGGAGGTTGATCAGGAGGAGCAGCAGGATAGGGGAGGACCGAAAAAGCAAGATCCTAGAGCCTATGTCCCCGAGTTGTTTTATGTCAGCCCGGGCATATTTGATGCCACTGTGTTTAGGAGTGCCAGAGCCTACGAGCTATACAAGAGGTTTCACAAGAAGAGGATTATCACTGACAGAGGATTTTCAGATAGAGATTTGCAGCACCCTCTACTCCGTGATGCTATTAGATCCAGAGGTTGGGAGAGATTCGTTAGACATCCAGCCGGATCATATTCGTGGCAGTTGACTAGGCTGTTTCTAGCCAACGCTGAGGATGAGGATTCTTGGATTTTCGGAGTTAGAGTACCCATCACTCCTCAGCACATCAACCAGTTTTTTGGAGTAGTGGATGTGCCTTACGACAGAGACTTTTGGGAGCCAGTGATGAGAGCTGATGATAGGGAGGAGTTCAAGAAGCTTGTATTGATGTCGATGTTTGAAGGTCAGGAGGATGTCGTCACATATGATGATGATGACATGAGTAGGCTACATGGGCCTGATATGGATGCACCTATGTACCAGCTTCTCATGTTCTACAGATCTAGATTGAGTCCATCGACTCACAACTCTGGACCTACTGCCTTGGATATGTATGTCCCATACTGCATCAAGGTAGGGAGCCCGGTTAACATGGGAGAGCTTATATCACTAGAGTTGAGACAGACACCGGGGGTGTCCAAGAGATCAGCTCTTATGTTCCCCAGCTTGATATGGCAGCTTTGTGCACAGGCAGGAGTGGATATGGGGCAGTTTGATAGAGATTGGAGGATGAGGCCCTCTATTCCATTTGGGAAGAGGAATTTCAAGCTGCCTGGCATAAGGTGCAAGCCTATGATACTTCCGAGGGAGATGCCCAGGCAGTCACCACCACCTGCACCTTCACAGGCTAGCCAGGAGCATTCTGAGGCTCCTTCGCAGTCCACCCGGGGTACACGAGGTGGTAGAGGCAGAGGTAGAGGACGTGGCAGAGCTCAGCCACAGCAGTCACAGCAGTCACATCAGCAGTATCAGGGAGAGCCTGATTGGGCTAGAGCATTGAGGATTGATCAGCAGACGATGATGACCAACCAGCAAAATTGGATGAACACTATGGATGAGCGGATGAGGTTGGTAGCTCAGAGGCAAAACTTTTTGAGCGATCAGATTGCAAAGAATGCCCGAGCCCAGGCCTATCACGCAGCCCGACTGGAGTATTTTATGTCCCAGAGCCTAGGACAGCGATATGTCGCTCCTCAAACACCTTCTGAGGACGATGATGATGAGGACTATGTCGGTTCTTGAGATGGTAGCGATGAGGGAAGTGATGATGCTGAGAATGCTGATGCTGGGGATGGATCTGAAGAAGTGGGAGACAATGATGATGATGATTCTGAGGACTCTGACTGAGCGAGAGAGATGAGCGATAGATAGGCTTGTGATAGTTATAGATGACATGTATTGATAGGCCTATGTATTTGACTCTATTGCTATTTTGCTACATTTTAGTTAGTTTTATTTGGGGTGTAATTGTCCTAACTCTATTTTCTATTATTATTTTGCTATTTTAGATATACTATTTCTGTTATTCATGCCCTTTTTGATTATTTGGAGTATTAGATGTTGTTTATATAGATTATAAGGTTTTTAGTTGCTTTTAAATTCAATAAAGTAGCTCTTACCAATAGCATGCTAAATTGAGTTGTTTTGAACTGGTAAAAAGATCAATGAAGTTTATTTGAACTAGATTGAGGTGTAAATGGAGTGAAATTGGTATTGTTGAGTGATTTGGAGATTTTGGACATCATGGGGAAGAACTTAGGAAAAACACATTCTGCTCGAATTGGCACAGAATGCGCCACATAGGCTAGGTGGCGCCTAAAAATGCCCTGAAGCGCCACTTTATGCGCCAGAAAACTTAGAAATTTTTCTAAGTTTTTCCAAAATGCGCCACACGTGCTTGGTGGCGCCTAAATCTGCCTTTCAGCGCCACTTTTTGCGCCGCAGGATGAGAATTTTTCCAACTTGGCTTCAGGATGCGCCACACCTTCTTTGTGGCGCATAAAATCCCCTTTCAGCGCCATTTTTTGCGCCATGGCTTATTTTTAAATTTATATTATTTTCAAAATGCGCCATGTGTGTTGTGTGGCGCCTAAATTGGCCTCGGAGCGCCACTTTTTGCGCCATCGTCGCAAATTTTCCAAAAATTCGCGAATCCAAAATACTCAAATCATATCTTATCGATTTTTGGGATCCTAAACAGCATTATACTAACTCCAAATCATATGTTTAATGTATATTTCGACTTAGATTAAATCAATCCTGCCATATCTCAACAAAATCAAGATTTCATCATCTATTAAAGAGGCATGACCGATCGGTATACTCTCATTCTCAAATCTGTCAATTTTTCTCTTCTTCCAGTTTAATTAGCTTTCCAATCTCGATCCTTTCTTCCTAGATTCTGCCACCATGAGAGCAAAGAGAAAGAATAACCCAAGAAACAATGGTGAAAAGAAATTGAAAGCCACAGAGCCTGCCCCATCACAGACACCAGAAATTAGAGAACCCATTCCGGAGCCGGCTGCTGTGGGTGCTGAAGACATATTTGTGAACAATCTGGTAGCTCTCGATTCATATAATGGTTATGATACTTCTTTCAATTCTGCTCAACCAACGGAGGATGATCCACAGCAAGAAGAAGATGTCGCTGAATCCCCGGAGGAAATCTCACCGGAAGTTCCTCGTGATTCTAAAACCAAGAGAAAGAGTCACAATAGAAAGAATGATACTACCCCTCTGGAAGAATTAACAGGAGATACTTTTAATCCGGCTATTTTCATCAATCAAACCGCATATTCTTATTATCAGAAGATGGTGGAAAGATGGATTATTCCGGACAAAGGGTTCACTGAAGCTGACATGGAGCGATTTTCGGTTCATGATGCTCTCATGAGTCGAGGATGGATGAAATTTGCTGCGCATCCGGAAGGAGTTTATTCTTGGGAGCTTACCAGACAGTTCTTGTGCAATGCTCAGTATGATCATTATACTTCATGGATTAGGGGAGTGCCTGTGCCATAGGGTCCCGCAGTAATCAATGAACTTTATGGTACTGTGGATGTCTCTTGCCCAGCTACGAAGAAGAAGCACTTTCATGACCCTATTCATGAAGAGGAAGGAGGACCAGAATTGGAGAAAAGAATCTTGAAAGAGATGTTCGAAACTCAAAAGAAAGTTGCCTACATAGGGGAGAAGAAGGAGAATGTTGTTGCCACTTTAATGGCTGCACCGCTTTATCAGATCTACCTGCTCTACAAGCATAAGGTGTTTCCTACTTCGCACACTTCACAACCGAATGCAGAAGAGCTTTATTTTGTGTATTGTGTGAAGAACGGGCTGCCTATTGATATTGGAGATATGATAGCATATGAGCTGGATAAAATGGCGTCTGACACTGCACGGACTGTGCTGGGATTTCCCACACTGATCTGGACACTTTGTGAGAAAGCTGGAGTGAATATGACGGCCTATGCTCATGATGTGAAGCCAAAGCCTCCTATCTCTTTCAAGAATTTCTATAATAAGCCTGGAGTAAAGTGTGCAGAGCTTGGTTACCCTACTACATCCCGTGGGACACCCACTTGTCATCCTGATAGACCTAGTACATCTGGTACTAAGGTAGAGCCTGCAGAGATTGCAATCAATATGATGACCTATGAGATTCATCAGCTTAGAGAGGAGATGAAGAGGAAGGAGGATAGTACACGAGCTCAAATTGCACAACTTTCCAGTAGACTTGAATTCTTCATGTCTGAAAGTCTAGGTGATCGATATATTCCTCCTACTACTAGTTCGAGCTCTACAGGGAATGATGATGTTCCTAGGGAAGATGAAGTAGGTGATTCGGATGGATCTTTAGAAATCTAGATTTTTGATTAGATAGGATTGCTCCCTTTTTGGTTTAATTTGTAATAGTTGGAATTATTTTGGTACCATCTTGCTTATTTAATTAGCTTCTTTATGTAATAGTTGCTAGAATTTGTGGTATTTTTGCTTTTGGTAAATTTATGAAATTTAATATTTTAATTAAATCTGTCCTTGTTTATTTAATTAATGAAAATAATTATTCAAAATCAAAATTCTGAAATTTATAAAATAAAATAGTAAAAATCTGAATTAAATAAATAATGGATAGAATTTTAATTGTTTGAATCTATAAATTACCATGTGTTCTAACAATTATCTTTTGTATGAGCAAATACCATATAAATATATAAAGAAGCAGGATATGCCACGAGAAGCAAGCAAAAGGGGGACATCCAATACGGTGAAAGAATTTCTAGGATCTACATATTCCAGGTGTGATCTTTTCATGTTATATGTTATCAATTTGCATGAAGAATATGGTAAGAGCTTGAGTTGATTTAATTTTAGTTTATTTTACTATTTACTATGCTTTAAATAAAATGGTACATGCATGACTAGTTATTTTAAATTTAAATTGTGTTTTCCCAGTGGTGCTATTATTTGGAGATTATCACATCATTGCCAATCTGGAGAAAACCCAAATAAGTCTAAATGTTCTGCTTTAATCCGATTTTACAATTTAATGAGTGTTAGGTTTCTTAGTTTAAAGTCCTAGACTTTGTCAAATTGTTATGCAAGTTGTTTGAGCTATTGATGACAATTCTATTTGCCTTGCAGAAAACTTTTTGATTAATTAGACTAGTTATTTAAAATGTGGAGAGTTATCATTATTTATAAATAAATATGCTCGTTCTAAGTCTTTTTAAATGCTTAATTAAAATAAAGTCAGAGTGAGAACCCTGTAAAAAAAAAACAACAACAACAAGTTATCTTGCAAAAAGAAAAAGGAAAGAGAAATTAAAGAATGCAAGATTTAAAAAAAAAAGAGAGAAAAAGAGGGTGATCAAATAAAAATTCATAAACTCTTGACTGGATGACTGGCACATATTCGGTGACACGAGTAGCTTTTGGAATTCAACCGTCTACAACTCAGCCAAAGTGTCTAGAATATAGTGAAACCTAGCCATAGATTGAGCATATTTAAAGACTGGAAAAGAAAAGCATATTTCCATTCACTTTCCCATATTAAGTGCTAGGTATAATTAATCTGTTTTCTGTATTGTAAGTGCTTTGGATATCTGGTTCTAATAGCTGATGCATATCAATTTGCCTAGTTCTAGCACATTAAACTTTGAACCCTCTTATCTCATTTTGTTGTTGAGATCTATGATTTGGCAGAACTATAGAGACTTTATCTTTATTATCTTGATTGGCAAGTTGATGTGCTAATTGATCTCATTGCTCAAGGGACAAGCAATATTTAAGTGTGAGGATGTTGATGCACCCTGTGAAACCACATTTAAATAAGCTTAAATTATGATACTATGAACCTAAATTGCATGCATGAGACCTTATATTACTGCTTTTTAGTGTATATTTCATGTAATGTGTAAATATTAATAAGACCGGTTAAATTGAGCTTATCCGAGCCCAATTTACCTTGTTTTATGCTTTTTAATAAGACTTTGGCAATTCTAATACATTGCAATGATGTTTCAGGCATTAAAAGGAAGAAAGAAGATGTTCGGAGGTCAAAGGATGCAAAATTCGGAATTTTCAACACTGGAATGCTCCAGAATGCGCCACATAGGCATGGCGGCGCATAAAAATGCTCTCCAGTGCCACTTTATGCGTCACTTCAACACTTGGGAAAATTTCGGATTGAAAAAGCTTCAGGATGCGCCACAATAGCTTGGTGGCGCCTAAAACTGCTCCGGAGCACCACAAAATGCGCCGCAGGGGAAAATTTGGGAAATTGTCAGAATGCACCGCACCTTCTTGGCGGCGCATAAAAGTGCCCTTCTGCGCCATTTTTAGAAATTCGGAAAATCTCCGTATGCGCCGCAGCTCCTTGGTGGCGCCGAAAACCTCTTCCGAGCGCCACTTTTTGCGCCACAGTCGCGGTTGAGCAGTTTCTTAACCTCCCGAACTCGGTTTTAAACACCGTTTTCTCTTCATTCTTCAAAACCAGACACATATTTTCGATTAGAAACACTCTGAAATCATCTAACAATGGGAGAAGAAGGCCGGAAACACAAAATCAAGCAGGAGGAATTGGCCAGAATGCTGTTCTGATCGAGTTCTTCCTATCATAGGTGTTGCCTTTCTTTTTCTTGCTTTGTAATGAATTGAATTTGCCTCTAAATGTAATCTGCTATCATGTTCTTAATTTGTAGACGGATTTCTGTAATGTTCGTGTTAGAAGTGTTCTAGAACGGGAGTTCAGAATCACTTTGAAGTATGAATTCATCTTTTATGGAAGTAATATAATGTGTCGTTGTTTTCTATTGGAATCTGGAATTATGATTAAAATGTCAGATTATGATTTATCTAGTTTGAGCGCTATTCTGCATAGACGTAGAACTGAAATTTCATAATTTGGTGAAATCTGTTTTGATCGCTAAAAATGGATAAATCTGCTATGATGTTAGAATCTGTATTAGAATTATATGTTAGATGCTATTAAACTAATCGATATTCTGTGTTTTTGCTAAATCTGCTATCCAAATTATTAATCTGCTAAAGCCTGAAATGATCGATCAATCTTAATTCCCTATTTTTAGTAATCTGGCATTAATTCTAACCTGTCTGCATTTTAATATTATTAATTAAATCCAGTTTACCATGTTTTGCTATTATTTTACCATAATTGTTAAATTATTTACACTGTTCTGCATAATTAAAAGTTAGAATTCAATTATGTGATTTCTGCTTTGCAAAATCGGGAGATAAAAAGTAGAATTAATATTTTAGTACCGGAATTGGGAATAAATTACATTATAAATGGATTCTGGCATGTGCACAATGATTTGGGAAATGAAAAGTGCCTTTTAATTGCTATAGGAAAATTTGTAAGCTTGGGAAAGACTCAAATTTAGGCCTAGAATAATGATTGCAGAATGTTAGATAATTTAACCAACTTCCATGAAATCTGTTTAAGCATAATTTGATTATTAGCAGATTATAATATTTTTAATCTTTATAAAATAATTAATTTTAAGAAATTGATCTTTTTAGACATTGGAAAATGCTAAATCAATATGGAATTTCTATTTTATATAAAGATGGCAATATTTAAAATATTACAAGCATCTCCCATTTATATTCTTATTAAATATAATTTTAATTTGTTTTATTTTAAATTTAATGTCACTATTTTTAATTAAATCACCATTAGAATTAATCAAAATCTTTTTAAATATATTAAATATAATTAATGAACTTAAGAACAATTAAAATTTCTCCAGAATGAAATAATATTCTGAATTCCCTTGGGTTCGACCCGGTATTCACCGGTTTTTATTACTTGATGACAACCATCCGCTTGTGGTAAAATATGAGAAGTGAAAATCACCCTCATGAACGATAGTGTGCGTGTGCAGAAAGTGTAATACAGCGGAAAGTAATGACACACAAATTTGGTAACCCAGTTCGATCCAACAGATCTACGTCTGGGGGATTCCAATCCAGGCTCTAATACTATCACTCAAGAAAACTAAGACTAAAACAATCAAACAATCAAGGAACTGACTCTATCTCACACGACTTACAGTCTGCAGATTGATCGTTGTCTGGACTCCCTCACAACACCGATCCTCGGACAGTCAGGCCAAACAGGTAACCTCCGATTGTTTTGATCTTCAAGTTTTGGAAATCAGGTGTAGCAGATATCCTGAATCCTCTCCTTCAGATTCCTTCAAAGCCTTTTCGCCAAGACGACTTTGAAACACAAAAAATGTAGAAACGTGTTTCTTCAACAAGATGAACATATCGAAGCAAATTCAACGCAGACCTTGATGATCAAATGAAAGATCTTCTAAAAGTGCAGAAATCTCATAAAGGGATTTTCTAATCTCTCCAAGAATCAATCTATGAAAAGCTAGAGAATAACCGACTCACAAAATCTCTCAAAATTGAAAATTACAACTCAATAAAACTCAAAACTAATTACAGAGGGTCTAAACACAGGTATATAAACTCAGAAGCACGAATTAGATCCTCTTGGGTCGGTTAGACACGCGCACATGTCAATTAACTGTCGCACATGTCTGTCTGTAACTGCTAAGGTCGTTCTAGCGTAGTTTCAACAACCATAGAACTACGTCATCTGCACAGGAGCTAGTTAGTGATAACAACAATCTCCCCCACTCTTGTGGAGATGATAATTCCATCACCAAAAGGTGTTGAAACTATCTAAGTCCAAAGAGTATAAGAGATCATATCAGAGCAAAATACATGTGATTCACAAATAGGATGTCAATGAATAATCAAAATGAATCAGAAACAACATCCATCAACATTCAGAGCATAATCACAGTACAGATATAAAAATCAGAGCAAATAAGAACTAAGTAGTTTAGCAGTCATCAGAATTACCTAACAACTATTACAGACCAATAATAGTGCAAGTTCAAAAGTAATTCAGTTCAGAAATCATCCAATTAGAGTAGTCATAAAAAAAAACAATCATCCACAAATATTGTCTAACAATAACCATTCCAAAATAATCATCCAAAAGTTTAGAAATATCGTTACCCAGTTGTCATGACTACCAGTTACTATTAGTCAGAACCATACCATCAACACCAAATCTCCCCCATGATGGAAGAATCATCAAACTCATAGGTGTCGTTCATTAGAAATAACCTAAAGTCTCTTTAAAAACAAGCAATCAAAAATTCATTAGCTCAAAAATATATCAATAAAAAAGAAAATCTTTTTACCCATTGATACTGTAGTCTGTGAGTAATTATGACACTTCAGTAACAGCTTCATCACAGCTACATATCTTTATCTCAAGCTCAAGCGGTTCAAACTTTGTGTTGGGTTGGTCCAATACCATCCCTTTCTGACTCTGAAATCATAAGTCTGAAATTCTCTTTAGTTGATATGAATTGTTGTTCTCCTGTGGTCTCAACATCTGTTGGTAGCAGACTTTTCTTCTTTGGAATCCATACTCTTTGTACTCTGATCCTTTTTCGAAGTTCCTTGGTTGGCCAAACAACAGCTCGACCATTCATTAAGTCTCGTACTATTCTGATACATGCGTTTGCAGAATGTCCAGGTAGTTGACAATAACTGCCGTCCTTCCGTCGTCTGGACGGTGTTGTAACATCGTCACTGCCAGTCTCCTTGTATTGTGAAGTGAAGTATCCTCCACTTACGAACATGGTAATGCTTGAAGTTGATTTCTTCTTATAACCTATACCTGTTTGATCTCCAAAACGTTTTCCAGAAGTTAGAATTTCATCAAGAGCACTTTTACCTTTGTTTACCTTTTGTAAATCATCGTTCTTGAGTTTCAAATCATCTAACTCCTTTTGCAAATCAGAATTTTGGGCTTTAAGCTTATCATTCTGCCTCTTCAAGGAATCTAGTTCATTTTGTATTACTTCATTCTTCTCGACTTCTTCATCATAGGAAATTCCGACGTCCGCGAGTTGTCCCAACAACTTCTTATTTTCCCGAATAGCAGCTTCGAATTCTTCTTTAAGCTCATTGTAGTCAGCAAGTAGTTGATCATACTCATCATCACTGTCACCTGAATCAGAAGAATCTTTTTTAGGTGAAAAACATATTGATTTGATTATACCTTCCAATGGAGTGAGGCTTGCATTTCTCAACGTAAATGCAACGACTTCTTCTGTGTCACTGATCTGATCCTTAGGAGTTTCATCGTCATCTCGATCATTGAGGGTTGCTTGCAATGCTTTCTTTGCCTTCATTTCATTCCTTTTGGCCGTGGCACATTCAGATTTAAAGTGTCCCGTTCCTCCACATTCATGGCATATCACAGAAGTGAATTTGTCAGGCTTCTCATGATTTTTGCTTTTTCTATCTGATCGATCACTTTTACTGCTCTCTTTTCTTTTAGAATCTCTGTGGGGTGGTCTGTCAGTCGTCTGAACATCATCAGAACTGTGATCTTGAGTCTTTCTTTTGTTCGTTCTTTCTTGAAGCAGTCTGCTCAATTTCTTCATTAAGTGGACTACCTCATCTTCAGAACTATCTCCAGAATCTTCTTCAATATTTAGAGCAATGGTTCTTGGTAGTTCTTCTTCCAAGTGATTCATTTCATAGGTTTGAAGAATTCCAACTAAACCATCCAAGGTAATAGTGTTCAACTTATCCAATTCTTCCAATGTAGCAACCTTCGGGGCATACTTCTTGGTGAGAGTCCTCAACATCTTTCGAACTAGTTTTTAATTATCATAAATCAATCCCAAGGAATAGGCTTGATTTACAATGTCTTTGAACCTCCCGTAATAGGTTGAAATCGATTCGTCCTTATTCATCTTCAGATTCTCGAACATGGTCGAACTCGCTGTAACTTGGTAGCTCGAACATCCTCAGAACCTTCATACATCACCTCTAGAGTTTTCCATGCATCATGAGCTAGTGTGTGGTTGGTGACTAGTTGGAACTGCGTCTCGTCCATAGCACTGAAAATCGCATTTAGGGCAGTATAGTTTCCTTTCTTGACATCTTTTTCACCTTGAGTATATTCAGCCTTGGTTGCTGGCCGACTACCAGGTGGTTCTGTAGAACCTGCTGGAGCAGTCTGTGGTCGAGTTGGGGGTTGCCAGGCTGTCTCGACTGTGTCCCATACTTCATCTCCAAGGGCCATTAGATGAATCTTCATCCGAGTTCTCCAATATCTGTAGTTAGTGCCATCGAACAATGGTTGTCTTGAAAGTGATGCGCCTTCTCTACTCATCTTGTCAAGATTTCTTCAGATCGCCTCTAATACGTCAGAGTCTGCTGCTCTGATACCAATTGTTGGTCCCAGATAATATTGAAATCTTGTGTTAAGCGCGTAGTCGAGCGGTAGTTAAAACGACTTGTGAACGATAGTGTGCGTGTGCAGAAAGTGTAATGCAGCGGAAAGTAATGACACACAAATTTGGTAACCCAGTTCGATCCAACGGATCTACGTCTGGGGGATTCCAATCCAGGCTCTAATACTATCACTCAAGAAAACTAAGACTAAAACAATCAAACAATCAAGGAACTGACTCTATCTCACACGACTTACAGTCTGCAGATTGATCGTTGTCTGGACTCCCTCACAACACCGATCCTCGGACAGTCAGGCCAAACAAGTAACCTCCAATTGTTTTGATCTTCAAGTCTTGGAAATCAGGTGTAGCAAATATCCTGAATCCTCTCCTTCAGATTCCTTCAAAGCCTCTTCGCCAAGACGACTTTGAAACACAAAAAATGTAGAAACGTGTTTCTTCAACAAGATGAACTTATCGAAGCAAATTCAACGCAGACCTTGATGATGAAATGAAAGATCTTCTAAAAGTGCAGAAATCTAATCAAGGGATTTTCTAATCTCTCCAAGAATCAATCTATGAAAAGCTAGAGAATAACCGACTCACAAAATCTCTCAAAATTGAAAATTACTACTCAATAAAACTCAAAACTAATTACAGAGGGTCTAAACACAGGTATATAAACTCAGAAGCACGAATTAGATCCTCTTGGGTCGGTTAGACACGCGCACATATCAAATAACTGTCGCACATGTCTGTCTGTAACTGCTCAGGTCGTTCTAGCGTAGTTTCAACAACCATGGAACTACTTCATCTGCATAGGAGCTAGTTAGTGATAACAACACTATTTAAGCTTTACACATTTTTCTTTTCTACATAATAATGTAGTACCGTCCGTTATTATTAGGCTTTGCCATTTTTATGGAAAATATAATACAAACAATGTCTGGAATTTTTAACATAAACACAAACACAGATGCATCCCTAAACATTCACTTCGTTGAAAACATCTTCCCAACCAGATGCATCTCTAAAACACCGCACCAACCAAATACCTCCCTACCTACAGATGCATCTCTAAAAAAATACTTCTATCAAAAAGTACTTCTACATTTATCTTTGTGTAGATTTTGTGTGCATATCAAAACTTTTTGATCATAGTAATTATCATATAAGCAAAACTATAAAATGTTATGCATCCTTTCTAATTAATAAGTCATTTGCAATTATTCAATATTTTTTAAATAGTCTGCATTCTTTTTGGTTATTCTATGCGAAATTATACACAATTTATTTCAAATAGTGTCCATTATTTTTAGTGAATAAGTATTTTTAAGCCCCAATTAACTAATGTCATCTGAAATAATTTTCCCCACAATTTATAAAAAAAAAAACATTAATAATATACAAGAGGAACCCTATAAATATTGTCTACAAAATACATAAAAACATGGTTATCTAAAAAATACATCAGGCTTGCACTTAAACTACCATATCACCTATTATTGGGAATTAGTTTTGAGCAAATGTGTTCACAACCGATGTCTGGAGTACGTTCTCGAACCAACCACACTTTTATCCGACAAACTATTCAAGGAAGGAGAAGCTGGCTAATCTGCATGAAATCATCTTCAACGGTCAGATAATCTCTTGCCCGGATCGTGTTCAAGGATTATGGCAACAAATATCTCCTATTCCGGGCAACTCCATTCTCTAGGAAGGAAGAGTTGTGGAAACAATATCTTACCTTAGAATGGAGATTTCACTCACTTCAAATACTCAGGCCAAGGAGTGAATATTCACGACTTTTGATTTCATTATCTCTGAAGCCATTTGAGTATTCCTTCTGACGTGAGAAAATTCATTCCTTCCGTGTTCGCGATTACATCTTACTGAAGGAAGTATTCGATCATCACGACCTTGAGTGAATAGATCGAAGAGTGTGCTACTACGATCTTGATTGAAGTCGACGAATTCAGTCAAAGTATTCCAAGGAGTCGTCAATACACGAGCTTAAAAGAAAACAACTCTTGAAGGAGGGTTTGCCAACAGGTTTCGACCAAGGGTAACTTGAAGGAGGGGCCTTCAAGGAATTGGAGTAAGGTCGGGGAGATCTTTACCAAAACAAGGGAGTGTTTTGGTTCGACAATTCAACTGCTTGGAGATTGGAGTTGGGAAAATTGAAACACTATTGTTTGGATCGTGGATCGAGTTAAACAAGTAGTGAAACCTCCTGGATTGGTATCCCCCAGATGTAGGCTTGTGCCGAACTGGGTCAACAAATCTCTGAGTTCGTTTATTTTTCAGTTCATATTTATTCCGATGCTTATTATTTTAAAACTGAATAACGTGTCCACAAAAGGTGTTTGAACTAGTTTACATGACTAGTTTATCCCTATGCTTCTACATCATAATGATTCTTTCAGGTCATCATTGCACTTAAATCTTGTTTTTTTACATATATAACTATTACTAGCTGGAGAAGCTGTGCAAATGCACAGCGAGCCGAGGGGGTACAACCGCCCGTGGGGGAAAGAAATAATTGTATGTTTTTGGAAGGTAATTTTTTGGAAGGTTTTTTTTTATTTCTTTTTGGCGGAGCCGAAGCCAGAGAAATTTTTTGGAAGAGGGAATTTGGTATGATTCATTTGTAGGTAATATTTTAAATTTGTAGGTGTGTGTAAAAAGTTTTGATATATGTTGTAAAGTAGGAGTATAACATTAAACCTGTTACATTCTAACGGCTTGTTTTTATTGGCCTAATCCTTCTCCTAGTACTCATACTCCACATAAAGCCACTCTTGCACTCATAGCAAATATGCTGTAATAACTACAGCCAGCAACAGAATATGCAATCATAATAGTGAGCTAAAGTACCTACCATGGCTTTGACGAATTTTAAATTCCTTCATGTCTCCCAGTGGCTTAAGACGCGATGCCCACCATGCTCAGAAAAATGGACTTTGTAGAACTTAACTCAATATAGTGATACAACTTTTAACAATTTCATAAATTACTCATGTTGTAACGATTAAGCAGTTCGGTCTAGGCTAAGCCATTACTGAAATTATTTTCCTCGGTTTTGTGCTACAGAAATATTGTCATTTATAGGCCTACTGGTTAATCAAATGAATACATATAGTAAGGGAAGAATGAGGTAAACATTAATTGCTTCACAAAGAAACTGTTTAATACAGTTATACCAATATTCAACCCTTATATCAAAACTTGAGGTTATAGGCACTGACTACATACCATACAGGGTCTTCATCTATCTTTTCTTCATCAACAAGCATTTCACTAATAGAGATTCTCCAGCATTTCACTCAGGAAGGCGAGGTTTTAACACTGAATCAACAATGGTCTTCTCTGATTCAAAAATTTTGGAAGTACTGAGTCCATTCAATAGAGAGAGTCTAGGCAGAGCTTCAATAATATCAAAAGCATTCTCTCCAAGAGGTCCAGGAATGTCCACCTAAATTATTGATAATGAACACATGATTAGATCTTTCAATTACAATATGGGGGAAAAAATTTTTTAGTCCGACAAGCTACCTCCAGAGCAGTTTAAGTTGATAAATCCTCCAAGTTATTTTAGTAGTGCATCAACAGACTTTTCATCCAACGGATTTCCACGAAGATTTAAGTAAGATAGAATGGGCATTTCAGATGGAGAAAAGGCCTGGAGGTAGCATTGATGAAATGAACTATGCAAGTCAAGTACATTAACTGAATAAGAAATACTATAGATTATATAGTTCAGTTTATAGGAAATGCCCACCTCAGCTATGAGATTGTGAATGCCCCTATTTGAAAGGTCAAGAGATGCAATGTCTTGCAATGAATGATCACCCTGACAAGAATCAAGAATCTCCAGGATTGTCTTCATCATATAATCCTCCACAAAATCCTAAGGCCACTTTCCACAATTGGGAGTGAGACAAGAGCTGTAGATTTCCAGTACAAGGCAATTTTGCACAATGGTATCTTCCAAGTATTTACCACTTGAAAAGAAATGGTAAATGTTTTAAAATTCCGAGTCCTGACAAAATTCATGAATATCATGCTCGCAATATATGATTATCATATTTCCATGAACATGGAGACTTACCTAGCATTTGTGATTGGATTATAGTTCAGCCATAGAGCTCTAAGTGATTTGAATTGAGTCACCACCTTTACCACACTTTCTGAGCTCTCAAGATTATTTCCGCGGAGGCCAAGTGCGAGCAAATTCTGGTGCAATACCAGGAGAAACATAAAATCAATCATAAGCAAAAGGATGGAAAAACATTCCATTACATTGATTCACCATGTGGATCGTGTGAGAAATATGCAGAGCAAGGGCAACAAAAATCACATAGGGAAAACAAAAAATAAATAACTAAATAAATAAATAAAATTGGAACCGAGAAAAAGGAACATGAACATTGAGCTTACACTTGATAAGATGCTCATTGCGCATGCCTCGTCAAGGTTGGAAATAATAGCACATTTAGCTGCTCTAAAATCGTCTCATATGTACTATTGGAGAAGTCATGGGAAAGACAACTTTCAAGAAATTTACTGGGCAATTCAAGAGAAACCAGCATAAATCATCAATTTCAAGATCCTGAAGCTCCAACCATAGATAAATATCCTACGAGCACAATATATAAATATCAATATAGGAACATTACAAATCATCAATGATTAAAGAGAGCGATCATCAATGATCCAGCATAGAATCATCAATTTCAAGATCCTACAAGCACAATATATAAATATCAATATAGAAACATTACAAATCAACAATGATCAAAGAGCAAATAGTTTTAGATTTTTAGTAATATAACAAGTGGGTTAAATGCCATGCTACAAGAATAAGAACATGATATGCCACCACAAAAGCAAGAAATAAATAGGTATTCACATTTGAAATAACTCTCTCTAATAGTAGAGGCCATGTTAGAAAATCATACAAGTATAATAATTCCCTGCTTTGTTGGTGCCTGGAATATTTACAATAGCGATAACCAAAGGATCCATGATAGGATGGTTAATAAACTAAAGTCAGATTGATAGCCAACGAAGACCTTTCGGCACCGCAACAACAACAATGGTAACCTGTATTTTTGTGCATCAGTCACAAGTAAGAAACCCAAAATCAGTACAAACAAGATGCTATCTAATCTAATGAATACTAAAATTGTACATACTGCAACAACGAAATATTTATGAGCGATCACCCACTTAAAGCATTAAATAAACACAAATCCTACACAACAGAAAGCCATAACATGGAGAAGAACAATGCCATACAAGGGAGGAAGAGGGACACACCTGCATTGCCAACACCTAAAGGGACAATGGCTTTAAGTGGAATGACAAGGCCATCAAGTGTCTTGATTCAAGATGGCATCGATAAGATATTACAACAACCAGCATAGACAACGAAAGAAGCCAACAGTAGCATTTACTTTGGGAGAATTGAGCCCTCACGAAGATACAGCAAATCATTTGTGTACTCGTCGAATTCAGCCACCATGGCAATCACATAAGCAACTCCTCGTCGGAAGGTTCTTTCCTGCATTCACAGAGACTTGGTAAAATCTGAAAGCGATGATTGGATTAGAGATAGATAACCAGATAGACACTGACATGGCACACTACGACGGATGCATACAGCCCGATGAAGAAGCTCGTTAATACAGCCATTACAATGCTCATGGTGACAACGAGTGGCCATATAAGGATCGCCAAACCGTCAACAAGAATGCAAGCAGTTTCCAGAAACAGACCTTCCCGGCTGATCAGATCCTGCAAGAGCCCATGCCAATAGTGCATGTGGGCACAACGGTGCATGCGGGCACGTGAACAAACCTGGAAATCATCGAGTGTTACAATTTCATATATGCTACTCGAAACACTAAAAGTTGATAAAACAGAACAAACTGTTGAATTAATGTAATAAATCATTGAAAAAAGAGTAATCAACACATATGAAGCAACTAATAAGAACTACTACAGTGTTACAATTGTAAATATGCAACTCAAAACACTAAAAAGTTGATAAATCAGAACAAATATAGAGCTAATGTGTCTCCCATCAACGTAAACTTCGTGTTTAGTCTAACGAAATGAACTCAACAATGTTGAATATAATAACGATCCAAGGCAAACGAATTGAAGTAGCAATGTAATGGGTGAAAGAATAACCGAAAAACCTCATTACCTAATAGTTAGTACCACCTCCTGACAACATCAATGTTATTGGAACCAAATGGATATTCAGAAATATGACAGATGAGCAAGGTAACATTGTGAGGAATAAAGCTAGGTTGGTAGCACAAGGGTTTACACAAATTGAAAGATTAGACCATGGAGAGACATATACACCAGTAGCTAGAATGGAAGCAGTAAGAATTCTTTCTTCAATTGCCTCTTGTCTTAACTTCAAGTTGTATCAGATGGATATCAAGACAGCTTTTCTCAATTGGAGGATAAAGGAAGAAAGCTATGTAGCCCAACCTGTTGGTTTTGAAGATTACAGATAGGGGTGTAAACGAGCCGAGCCGAGCTCGAGCCTTATCAGGGAAGCTCGAGCCGAGCTCGAGCTCGGCTCGGTTAAGTGTAAGTTCGGCTTGGCTCGAGCTCGAAGCTCGACGAGCTTCAAAAATGAGCTCGGCTCGAGCTCGACACAATATATTGAAGCTCGAGCTCGGCTCGAAGGGCCAAAAAAGCTCGACATAAATTTCAGTTTTTGTTTTTTTTTATTACCAGGTATCCCTAGACCACATTGGACTCAAGACTAAAAAATTTTATATTATTCATTAATGAGCTTAAAAACTTGAAAGACGGAGTTATGTAGAAATATATTAAACTAATCATAATTCCTTATAATAGTCCCAATTTGGAAGGAGATTGGGATTTAGTTTTTTTTTTATTTAGTATTAACCCTAGTAAAATATAATGTACGAAGTATAAAAGGAGGAGTGAATTTACTGTTGGACTTCCTCTTCCTCACATTTGTTAAGAAAGAAAATATACTATATTTTTAAGAAAGAAATAATATATATATAATATATTCGAGCCTATTATCGAGCTTTCGAGCCGAGTATTAGTTAGCCCGGCTTGAGCTCATTAATATTCAAGCAGATCTCGAATCGAGCCGAACCTTTTCGAGTCGAGCTTTGGTCGAGCTTTGAACGAGTCTAGCCCGAATATTTTACGAGCCTATCAGTCTCATTTACCCCTAATTACAGATATCCAAATTAGGTTTACAGAGTCAAAGGAGCTTTATATGGACTTAAGAAAGCACCCCGTGCTTGGTATGAAAGGCTGTCACAGTTTTTGGTTAACAAAGGATATATCAGAGGGAATGTGGACAAAACCCTGTTCATAAAGCACACAGAAAATGATATTATGGTTGTTCAGGTCTATGTAGATGATATAATCTTCGGTTCTACCTCAGTTGATCTCAGAAATAGTTTTGTACATGCCATGAAGACTGAATTCAAGATGAGCATGCTTGAAGAGTTACATTACTTTCTTCGATTGCAAATTAAGTAAGAAAAAGATGGTATTTTTCTGTCACAAGAGAAATATGCTATCAACATGCTTAAGAAGTTCAATTTAGAGGATAACAAAATTGTCATGACACCACTTGGACTACATGAGAAACTTTCTAAGAATGATACCAGCAAAGATGTTGATCAGAAACTATACAGAAGTATGATAAGTAGTCTTCTCTACCTAACAGCTACCAGACCTACCAGACCCGACATCTCTTATAGTACAGGTGTTTGTGCTAGATTTCAGTCACAACCTAAGGAAACACATCTCAAGGCAGCCAAGAGGATTATGAGATACATTAAGGGAACCATTGGTCTTGGAATTTAGTACCCTAAAAGATCATATGTAGATCTCATAGGATACACAGACTCTGATTGGGCAGGAAGCTGTGATGATAGAAGATCAACTACCGGTGGATGTTTCTATCTTGGGAATAACTTAGTTAGTTGGTATTCAAGGAAACAGAACATAGTTGCTCTTTCTACTGCCGAGGCAGAGTATATAGCTGCTACATGTTGCTGCTCTCAGTTGATGTGGATGAAGCAAACTTTGGCAGACTATGGAGTCATTCAAAAGAAGTTCTTGGAACTCTGTGACAACACCAGTGCAATAAATATGTCTAAGAATCCAGTTCTTCATAATATGAGCAAACACATTGATATAAGATACCATTTTATAAGAGATTTAGTTGAAGATAACATATGTGACATTCAACATGTAGGATCGTCAGAGCAACGACCAGACATCCTGACTATTGTAATGGAAGGAGATAAGTTTGATATACTTAGAACAATTCTGGGCCTAAGCTTTTACTCTCATTTGTTTTTATATGCTTTTGGGCCATGTTTTCCTTTTGTTCCTAACAATTTTTACAGGCCCACGTAATTTGAAAAGGGAGAATCGGATGACAGACAAAAATGAAGATTTGATACGGTGTCTGATCACTGTCATCATTACCCTGCGACTGCAGTAACCGTCCCTTCAACATTGTCCAGCACGTCGCTCAAAACCGCCATAATTGGTTCATTGATTCTCTCCATCGTGGTTTAAACCTCTTACTCTTCCTTCTCTTTTGCTTACTTAAACTGCATTTTAGTTTGTCTCTCATGCTTTTTCTCCCTATCATTTGTCACAGGAAACTAACAAATGGCTTTATCTTCAACTCCCAAATCCTCTGCTTCATCCTCTCAACCTGAAGCCTCCGATCATCATAACCCAGCTATCTCATCTCCTGTTAACCCCGTTGAGAACATGTCTACTAGTTCTCCGTCACTTGAAACGGTCACTCCAGTTCTCTCCGGTGAAAATGTCGACGTGTAACCTGAGGCACAGCCTAACGACGATGCAGAAGATGTTTTTCCTCTCAATTATTTTCCCCCTGCCGGAGCACTTCCCGCACCTACTCCACCAGCCTTGCCCGCACCTCAGAAGGAAACTTTCGATCTCGAATGGGACGATGGCACTACCACAACCCATCCCCAGGACGAAGATGAGTTCAATCCCAATGAGTATGATGAGAATGTTGCTGGAGATCAGTCACAACCACAGGAGAATGAACCTGATGCTGAAGCCACACCCGAACAACGCCCCTGCGGCACGCACTCCAGTGACCAGATCTCGCAAAAGGAAGGACAAGGAACATGTTGTTGAAACATCTGAGAAACAACCTAAGAAGGCTGGCCCCATGACTGTTCGAGATGCCCTAAATTTAAAGTACTACGACAAGGAAATGGAGCGCTTATGGGAAGGAACTAAACACTAGAGACTTTATCCCTAAAAAACAGTTCATTCACCCCATTTACAAGGATCTTGGTTTTTCCAAGTATTTAGAGAGTGCAAACTTTACTACTGGACAACAAAACTGGAGGACTACTCACCTGCTCTTGTTCGTGAGTTCTATGCTAATCTTCATCCCGATGTTCTTGATGTAGAGTCCCCATTTGCTGGAAAGGTGTATATTCGTGGTCAGTAATCAAACAGTTGTTAAAGGTGCAGCCTAAAAACACTCTGGATGATGTGACCAAGTACTTACTTTATTGAAATGCTGAGGTGGCCTATACCATCTCCAATACCAAAAGTGTTGGTTTTGGATGTCGACAGCTACGCACTGCTCAACTTACCTTGAAGTTCAGCTGCCTCTTCAGGCTTTGCGGTTCTAATATCCTTCCAACTATAAATGCCAGTCAAGTTTCTTCTCACATGGGTAAAATGATGTTATGTATTGATAAATATTTGAATATGACAAACTTTGGTCTCTCTGTGCTTTCTAAGATGGTAGGTTACACTCGAGGATCTCTTGGAAAGAATGATTTATTGCCGTATCCTGCCTTGATTACCTGGTTTTTGAAAAAGAAAGGAATCAAAGTACCAAGAGATGAGCGCATTCCCCTGAAGCAGAACACTCCTACACATGATCTCCAAAACATGCACAATGACATTCTTCTTGGACCAGCCCTCTCTGGCACTGCTCTGGTGAACCATTTGAAGACAATCATTCTCCAACAAAATGAAGAGGTCACCAATGTCATCAATGTTGGCATTCAGATTAGGAAGCAAAATGTCAACATTCTAAAGTTGTTGCATGGATCCTTTGATCCACCTCCCATTGGGGAAGAAGATGATGACGAGGAGTGACTCATCAAGGGGTAGATGTGTCTCAAACTGATGGTTGTCTGATGGTTGTTTGAGGGTGGTAAGAACTACTGGGAAGGGGTACTTTCTGATCCAAACACTTTTAAAGTTTTGAGCCATGGTCTGTAACTAATTTGATGGTTTTTCTGATATTGTTTTTGTTGGTTTTTGCTTTTGGGTGCTTTTGAACTATCTAGCTGGTTAACTATGATGTCTGATAACTGGTTTTGCTTGATATTAATTGTGATGCATGATTGCCTCCGTGTCAATGATCTATGTGTTTGATCTTAGTTTGGTTAATGCTATTTTGCTGGTATTTACTTAATGATTGATTACTGATTAGTGATTGGATGTTTTCTTATGACTTGATTTGCTACCTGTGTTTTGATTATTATGTCTTGATTTTGAATTTATCTTATTGGTTTGAGACTACTTGTGATGATTCATCCTCTTCATGAAATGAGGGGGAGATTGTTGGCACATTAACATTTCATGCAGATTCATACTGTTTTCACAACATCCCAGCAACAACAGGGTGGTTATTTTTTAACAGATTAAGTCTACATTAGCTCCATGGACTGAAGATCCAAGACGGGATTCACTCTATAAATATTGACTATGTCTTGAGTCTTTAGTAGTTTTAAGAGCGACTTTGAAATACTTCTACATATTCTACATTGCATTTTGATTTCGGGTTAGAAGTTCTTGAGAAGTCTTTAGAAGTCAAAACATTGTTCTTCAAGATTTGTCTTATTAGATCTTTTGTATTGTGTGAAAATTGATTGTGAGACTGATTGTAAATTCAAGATAGTATCTTGAATGAGTGATAGATAGATAGATAGGATTTCAGATTGCAGGCATAGATTCAGATTCAAGGTGGTTTGGTCGTCTTTGAAGTTCTTGTATACTGAGGGAGATCTATAGTTAAAAGGGAACTTTAATTGCGAGACCGATCTAGATGCAGAGTTGATAGGACAGTTAGTAAAGTTCTTGAGTCTTATTTAGTGGAGTCTAAGCATGGATTGGAATCCCCCGGATGTAGGATAGGAGGTCCGAACCGGGTCAATAAACCATCATGTTCTTTACATTTCTGCAATTTGTGTTCTTGGTTTGTGCAGTGTGTGTGTGATCACCATAACGCGTTAACAACCGGCTCATTGGGAATGTCTAAGTTGAATTAAAATTACAAATGAATAGTATCAAGCAAATGAACACAAATGAAAGAAATGGAGTAATATCTTTACATATTTAAAAAATATATACTCCGTATGAATTGGATGCACAATTCAATACATAATTTTAATGATTAATAATTCAAAATATGTAAAAGTGAAAAATTTTAAAAAGTCGATATGATTAAATTACATCATTAGAAAAATCCTATCTCACTTGACTATGTTTATTCATTCTTAAATAATTAAGATTAAAAGTTAAATAATAAACGTTGTGAAAAAAATGTCAAAATAATAAAGAAATATATAACTCATAGTTCCTATTATTTACACCTAATTTATTATCATTAACTAATTGACACTAATTACCTAAATCCCCGTACTAAAATCAAACGTGCAAGAGGCTCCAATGCCGTTATCAGACTATTTTGTTTCCCACTAGCGCTTGGCCTAACCTTCGGCTCTGATACCACTTGCCCTATATATAAAGTCCAAAGCCAGAGAAAAAGAAATAAAATAAAAAATAAAATTGAATTAAACTAAAAGAAAGCAAGCTATGTAAAAATCATTTTCGGGGAAACTATGCGTCAGATGCGTCAGCGGCCAATGCCCCATGGACGAAATGAGGACGGAAAGCTCAAGTAGTGTAGAAATCCTCATTTTCGAAGCGCCATGCTTAGCCAAGTAGTCTGCTACCATGTTGCCCTTACGAAGAACAAGATGAATGGTACATGAGTCGAAAAGGAATTCTTGATCTCTTGTATCTTCAATAGGACTATCACAAATGGATGGAATATGTCATGATGTTCGAGAAGCTTAATCGCGGTAAGCGAGTTGGAGTAGCAACACACATGCCGAGTTCCTGATCTACCAACGAACTCCAACCCAAACAGACCCTGTAAGTTCAACATAGACATTGTTCTGGATCTCTAGAAAACCTGTGCGTCCCTCAATCCATTGACCGTCATCATTTCTCATACCGAAACTGAGTCCTGACGACCTGGGTTGCCCAATGAATTATCATCTACATGTAAAATGGTTTCCTGGTATCCGAGCATGTTCCATCTAACCAATCAAAGGGGATGACCGCCGTGCAAGTAAAATATTGCGCCTTTTCTATATCTTCCAGTAGTTGCCACACTTCACGCTTAAGGCCCATAGTGTTTTGCTCGTTCCGCTAAACACACGAGAATTCCTCTCCTTCCACACCATCCACATGGTTACCACAAAGATCCTCCCAAAGTGAGGCAACAGACCCTGTAGCCAGTGGCGGATTTGTGTTGGAGCTCGGGGGCGCACCCCCCTCCCTCACCACCCCCAAACTTTGGCATTAATATTTTATAGTCTTGTAAATTTTAGTTACACTATAAATCATTTTTCAGTAATTCATGGATAAGAAGAGAAAAAAAAAATGCAACATTTTTCTTTATTAGTGGAATTTTTTAACTTAGACTCATATATTATTTATCTTAATTAAATAAAATAATAAATTTGGCTCATTATTTAAAGTTGTAACTAGAATAGGGAAAACTTATTTTTTAACTGTAGACGTGAATAGCGAATTGGCATCATAGAACTCATAATAAATTCCAATATTTGACTCACAAAGAAATCAAGAATAATGAGTAAGTTTGATTCTCTATTTTATCCCTTTTTTTCCCGAATGTTTGGTACATGAAATATAATGCTCTTGTCTATAACTCTGTTTTTCAGTGGCTATGTCCAACCATTCACCATTAACAAACTTTAATTAGTTTAATACTCCATCCGTCCCAGTATAATTGTCATGTTTGACTTTTTGACATTGTTCATTGTTTAACTTTGACTCAACGTTATTGCAAGTACATATTTGAAAAAAAAAAAATCGAGCTGGGTCTTGTTAGAATCGTAACATCATGTAGTTTTAGAATATATATTTTATTTAATTTTTTCACAGATTCGTGACTGCCCTGGCCTGGGTGTGTTACTTCATCTGTGGTGGAAAAGCAACACCCGACACATTATTTATTGAAATGCCAAGTACCACTATCATTCTCCCATGTCACACCCAAAGATTTGAATTCAGCCCTAAACTATCCCTTAACTGTCAATCCTAGTAGCAGTTACACAACTCTCAATACAACCGAGTGACCTCTAATGAAAGCGGTTAAAAGAAAGCGGTAAAGAAAGCATTTAAAACCTATCACTCGAAGGTTTTGAAAATCTGACCCTGGTAGTAAAAGACAGCTCCCCATCAGAATGAAGGAGTATGGATCAAGAATTCCCGGCTCTCAGTGAACCACTAGTGTGTTCACTCCCTTCCGGGTGATTATGAGATACAGACTAATGAAACGAACTAATAAATTAGTTCGTTCCGGATGCACTCACTCAGGACTCAAAAGTAGGCTTTAGCAGAAGAGGATAGCAGTTGAAAGAAAACTCAACCCTATCTTGGAAAATAACCAAGGCCTGGATGATGTTCCTCTAAGATTATTTACTACACTGTATTTGAATCCAAGTGGACCCCATCTCGGTGTAGCACTTAATCTTACATTTCCATCAACCAGCAATTTTGGAAAATAATGGATTTGAAAATCATTCCCTGTCAGGTACTAGACTCTCAGTTAAAACACAGACCCTTTCAGTCTAGGCGAGACCTAATCGCTGAATCTGCTTCTTAATTTCCCAAAATACAACCCTTGACAGAATATGAATTAGTCATAACTGAAGAATTTATCCCTTACTCAGATCCGGATTTTATAAAGAGGTTTTTGTTGGAAATTTATAAAGCAATATCTGTTTAAGATCTAGACTTCTATTGTCCAAGGGAAGGATCCCAAAATAAGTACAGACCACAATAGTACACAATAGTATATAATATTATCATGCATAAAGATATATGGAAGTGTAAAATTAATTGACCCAAAATATAGATGCGGGTCTAGACAGAAGGTGAAACACAGAATGAAGTGGTCAAGGGACCAAAGTAATGGCAGAATAATCAGGTGGACTGTAAACATCTACTGTCCAATTTCCCAATCACTCGGATGGAGCGAATTTAGACAGCTTAGACCCTATAATGGTGGTGTCAACACCAGTTGGGCCTCCACTGTCTGTGAATTCGGATAAAAACCTACATGCTTCCCTTCTATAATGATCATCAGTTGGCATTGACTGATGCCAACTGACTCCCAGTACGGATTGGGATTCAGGTTTGGAAATTAAGATAATAAAAATAAAACTGTATCTGGATGGGAGTCAGCCGAGCAGCTATTATAACCCCGGATGGGCGAACCGCCAAGGCTTCCACTGACAGCCATCCAGACCATGCAAAATAACAATTAGTAACTAATACCCAGAATACGAGCTAGTTATCCATGAGGGAGTACCCGCCAACATTAGTCTGATGTATTCTTTACTAATGGTTCCACACAACACACAAAGACAAAATAAATAAGAAACAAAAGAAGATCCCTTGTATGAGAGACATTGGTTTCTCATACAAGGTTGTGGATTGGGTCCACAATTGATGGTCTTAAATAATCCTTCCTACCATAATTAATTACAGTCCAGATTATCTGTTTAAGCCATCGAGATTTTGTTTATACAAGAATGTTTTAATGGCAATTGAACAAAGGTCCTTTAGTCATGATGATTATTGAAGTTTGATTATTGCTAATCTCAATCTTTAATCATTAATGAGTCAAGGGTTCAATCAGTTAAGTGATGCAAATGGAGAATCAAAATTTGGGCAGCATAACACCCTATATTGCAATTCCAGAATGTTACATCCTAACCCGTGGGGCTATGATGTGAGTGTTGCAATATAAAATAGGGAGAGAATGAAGTTTGTTTGAGATTAAATAGAGGGAGAGGAACCCTTGTCGCGATATCATAAATTTTGTCGCGGACCGAGATCCGCGACATGGACATCCCGACAAGTTTTTAGAATTTTTGGCAGCATAACGCCTCTTTGTCGCTATGCAAGATTTTATCGCGGAACGTGGTTCCGCGACAAGGGTGACATCGCGACAAAGTGTTTTCAGAAAATTCCTAAAGCATTTGAACCCTTGTCGCTATGCATGGAAATTTTGTCGCGGAACGTGGTTCCGCGACAAGGTGTTCCGCGACAAGGTGTTCAAAGATCAAGGAACATGGCATAATTTTTCTGTCTCAGAATGGGATTTTGTCGCGGAACGTGGCTCCGCGACAAGATGATTCCGCGACAAAAAGCCATGAAGACAAAATGCAAGAGTTTGGCTCCTTTGTCGCTATGCATGGACAGTTTTGTCGCGGAACGTGGCTCCGCGACAAGGTATTCCGCGACAAAGGGTTTTAAATTATGGAGACGAGTGTCTTGAAACACCTTGGTCGCGTAACAGCCATTTTGTCGCGGAACGTGGTTCCGCGCCAGAAGGCGGTTGGCGCCCAAGGTGGTTCAGGACAAAAGTCAGAAAAAGCAGAAATGAACAGTGGCATGCAAACAGCGTGATCTCACCCTATTTCAGATCAAAAAGCTATTCTAAGCTAAAAATAAGCAAGAAACATTCAAAATAAAGAAGAACATGCTTAAACAAAAATAACAAGGATGGGCAGAATATTAAAATAAAGCAGGAGTCCTAATCTAGGGTTTGATCACACATCCACACAACATTATCCATAATATGCCAACAATAAAATAACAAAATGGGGGTCAAATGACCCCAAAATGAAAAAGAAAGCATAAATCCATGGGGTGTGAGACCCATTTCATGATTTGGGACACAAATGATGAATGTTTTCCCATATTATTGAAGAGGTATTGTTAATACCCATGATTTGGATATTACAAACCCTAAAACAAGAGTTTAGAAACCAAAACATAGTGTAAGAATGGCTATCTAAGCAACTGTGAACAGTAAAAACACTAAACTAAGCTAAACTAAGAGCAAAAATTAAATAATACATGAAAACAAACCTAAACTACTCTACCTAAGGAGGAACTCCTAAGCTTGCCTGCAAAAGCTCTACAAGAATTTTAATCTCTTCACTGTGCCAACCTTAGCTCATGGGAGACACCTCATATTTATAGAAGTGTAACCCTAAGCCCATGGGCCTTGATTCTAGCCCATTGTGTCTTAAGACATCACACACATCACAGCTTTGTCTCGGAGCATCAAGTTGGTCGCGGAACACACTGCATGTGGCAAGGCTTCTCGACTGGGTCTTGTGTCTCTATTTGTGCATCTTGGTCGCGGAACATGCCTTTGTCGCGGAGCATGCCATCGCGACAAAGGTCATCGCGCCAAGGGGCTTGGCTGGTCTCCTCTTCATTTGGGCCACTTGGTCGCGGAACATGCCTTTGTCGCGGAACACTGCATCGCGCCAAGGGGCTTCCGCGACAAAGGTCTTCCTGGGCCTGCTAGATTGGGCCAGATGGGCCGAAAATATTCTTTTTGTGGGCTTTTCTATCTTTTTCCCATCTTTTTGTTTCCTTTTCTTTTTCTCATGTTTTTGGATTTTTCTAACATAAATATGTAATAAAATTACATATTTATGTCTTTTTCACACCAGCTTATTATTTTTACAATTATGCATAAATTAGTCCAATTCGACTGCTTTCTTACTTAATGTAAGACCGGAATGCGATCAAATGCCCGTTTAAGACACGGAAATGGATTGAAAATAATGGTCATTTTTTGCCATTATCAACATCCTCACATTTAATACTGATCGTCCCCGAGCAGTCAGAGTCAATGTTCGTAAGAACACGGACTCTACATATTCAATTCATTTTCGTGGCTTCATAAATCACATCCTTTTTGGATTGGGATAAGACAATCAAAAATTACAAGTATTGAATTCCCTTGGTTGCAGTGTTTAATGAAATGATACTTGCTCACTACATCGGGCCTACAAATCAAACATTATTATCAACCTTTCATGAATATCATGTTTGAAAAATGCAAAGATTAGGGATGAGAATTAGAGGATGACATGAACATGTGTAATAAGACAAAGCCTCACATATAAGAGAATCGGAAAAATTCACTCACTCTCAATTGGGTTTAATCATGAACGCTCAAAATCACATTTAAATAAATTATCCCATAAGCTTGCAATCAGACCAACTCGCCACCGGCTCATTTCTTCAAATCGAGATCACGAGGTCTTATTTAAGGGTTATAACGGGGCGTACGGTTGTAACATTGGGTAGGAAAAGGAATTTATTGGGTTAAGAAGTGGCAAGAATTAATATTATCATAACATGGCATATTTTTATTTAAAAGTTTATGATCGTCAATATGTTTTTCTTTCTTTTTGGTTTTCTTTTGCATGACATTAGACTATTGTCTAATTGCTTGTCATTCGCAATTTATTGATGTTGAATGAAATTCAACTTCTCTCTTTTTTTTTTTTTTTTTTAAATCGGTTCATGGAATACCGATTAATACTTTTTTTTTTTTTTTGATGATCATAATTTTAATGCCTTTGATAGAATTCATCCTTGCACACTTGGGTTTGAATTTCTTGGTCTTTTTGTAAGGCTAGGAATAATATGAAGGGCTTCAAAGAAAAATTAGGCTTATAGGCTCAAATTGGTTAATCCTAAAGGGAAATATTTTTGGGTTTGGATTTCAAACGAAGGCCAAAAATTTGGGTTTTCTAGGTGCCTCGATCATATGCTCGATTTCGGGAATATGGCATGGTCTTGGATCGGTCCCAATTGCAAGTTCTAGTTTCCTTTAATCAAAATGATTCACACATCAAAGAAAATGAATGAGTAAAAGTGACTCATGGCTCAAATCTCACAAGGTTGGGTTAATTCATGTCATACAATATTCTCAAATTTAATCCAAGCTTAATTCTAACAATTTATTCAATCGAAATCTCTAACATGCAGATTTATTACCCAATAAGCTGATCGCATCATTAAATTTTTGTAGCTCAAAACCTCAGGAATTCATTTCATGCATGTCTTCAATTATATTATCCCAATTTGAAAGTCTGAAAATTTAATCATAAGCCTAAATTCAACCTGTGAATTTAGAGCAAGTTTATGCATATTTTTGCTGGTTATTTAATTGAAAGCAGTAAAGAGGCACTGCTGACTCGCTGAGTATGTCAACAGCATATTTTTGGCCTGACAGTCACTTATTCATCTCGGACTGTGCAGACATCTTTTCAAAGGAAAGCAGTAAAGAATTGTTCAGTGGTCTCAAAAGCTGAGTTCCAATTTAGGGACAGCAGTAAATACATCCGTGGCAAGGGATTCTCGTGCAGTTAATACAAACCTGCACACACAAAAGGGGGGATCCCTTGCAGATTACTACTACTAGAATGGAAATGAAATAAAGCCAGGTAAAGTGGAACTAGGATTCTTCCTTTCTTCTTCAGGGCATGTATCGGAGCCAGAGGACACAGCTGGAAAGCTCACAACGCAGGCACCAATCGCGGTTTCTCAGAGGTGCATGCCATCTTGGGCAGTAGACTCTGACTCCTTGGCCTGCCCACAGTTGTGGGTTGTCTGGGTTGTCTGTTATCCAAGCGAGGACGTTGGTGGAAGTGTACCGAAAAACTGATCGATCTGTCACCATCCTGTCGATCATTCTGATCCCCTGCTCAACTTGGCTTTCATCCGTCTTACTCATAAGCATCAATCCGCGGGTGAAGATTGACGTCTTATGGTTGTCCTCAAGTCCCGGGCGTAGCAGTTCACAAGCGCGCTCCTCATTCCCCTCTGCAAATGCCCTGAGTGCTGGGATGAGCTGAAGATTGAAGTTTCCTGCCGCTGTGCATATTCGCAGGAATCTCTCTTTCTGCCGACGGATCCTTACTTGCCATCTCTTCACAGTGGAGGTGTTAACCTCGCATCGCTTGTACACGATAGTAAGGTTTCCAGCATCCCTGAGCTTCTTGCATACACGTTGCGCGGCAAACACCTCCCTGATTTCATCCTCTCCTATCCGGGAGAGGATTTCACCAAGGAGTTCTAGTGGTAAGTCCAACAACTTAGTTCCCTCTGGAGCAGGGTCTGGAATGGGAGGATTACCCCTGAAAAGATAAGAAGCGATGAATCCAATTTTTATATAATTTTCAGAAATTATTCAAGTTCAGAAACCAACATCCTCACATTTAGAGCTTTGCTCTAGATGTGAGATTATTAAATTTCTGACTTGAATTTTAATTTAAAGCACATGTAAATAATATTTGGTTTTAAATGGGCTAAAGAGCCCAAAATAAAATAAAATTGGCCATTGGGCCTAAAATCTTTTTAATGGGCCATAGGGCCCAAAAGTTTTCAGTTTTATTAAACAAGTTCGAGACACTTGTTGGAAGTGGAATGAGATGGATAGATGGAAATGGAATGCTCGAATATTGGAATGTGCAATGGAGACGTGGCGGAACGGATCTGCTGTTTCTGGATAGCTTGGACTGTTTGGACAGTTAAAGCATCCAAAAATTTGCAAACACTGTTTTTAATTTTAAAAATGGTTGACTTGTTTTATTTAACAAAGGTGGGATGTGAGTGGTCCCATTTTGGATTTTTGAAAAGGATGGCAGTTGGGTGACAAAAGTACTGCTATCTTACTCACACTAGTGTTCCATTGGGAACAAAAGACTCAAGTCAAACATTAAACAAAAATGACTCTTTTTGTCTTTTTCTAAAAGTTGCTTTTATTAAAAGTGGAAGCTTCCTATTGGGTGTTTGTACTATGTTTCCATAAACAAACAAACATTTATTCCCATGAGATTTCTAACATGGGGACAAATGTGCCCAAAGAGATCTTACCTCTTTTATTACACCAACTCAACACTGTGCACATCACATCAGGATCAATCAAACCAACAACATCAAGATATTCAAAACAATACCCAAATGTTCATCAGTTTGTTCTTTCCAGTTTTAAAACTTCAAAAATCTTATCCATTACCAGTTTCAAGATGGGGTTTCAGGCGTTTCAAAATGGTGCTCATACCCGAGAGCACTTTGAAAACTTCCAAAAATCTAAAGTTAAATGCACACATTAACCACACCACACCAAGAACACAACAAAATAAAAAACAAAATAAAGGGTCCGAATGGGTGCTATGAACATGGCGAAAACAGGGTTTACCCTCTCCTCCTTGGCTCGGGTCTAGGCACGGGTCCAAGGTTTGGGAGGAGTCCATGAAATCGGTCCATAGTTTCCCCTTGGAAAAGGAGTGCAAGAGTGCGAAGAACACGTGGTGTTCGTTCGGATGAGAGAAAAATGGGGGAAAAGAAGATGAAGAAGTTGGAGGAAGTTGAAATGACAAGAGAAAGTGAAAAGAAACTGGAGGGGGTGGGGGGGTATAAATACTTGAACTTTTGTCGCGGAATCCGAGACTTTGTCGCGGAACCAGGTTCCGCGACAAGGCATAGCGACATCAGAGAGGTCGCGGAGTTGAGGGTTGGTCGCTGAGTCATGCTCCGCGACAAGGCTACCGCGACAAAGCTCAGTATGGAGACAAGGTCAACGCAGATCATGTCGCGGAGCAGGGCTTGGTCGCGGAGTCATGCTCCGCGACAAGGTGCATCGCGACAATCACCGGAGAAGGGTTAAGAAGGAAAAGGGAGTTTGTCGCGGAACAGGGCCTGGTCGCGATGTATGACATCGCGACAAAGGACCTTCCGCGACAAAGAATTTTTTTGAATTTTCAAATTTTCTTGGACTGGGCCCGAGTGTGATGTGGGCCTGAGTCCATTTTATTTGATTTGGGCTGAATAAATTCAGTCCAAGTAAATTCAAAATGCTGGGCTGAAAATTAAACAATCCACTTGCATAAAATTAGGTTGGGTTAGTTCCATTTATCTGTGAATTTTGTTTCGGGTATTGAATTTCTTCAATTCCCGAAAACGTTTTCTTAGACTTATGGAACTAATCCAACCAAGAACCTGGTTTTCCATGTTACTCTTATCTGCTCCTCTTTTTGGGGGTTCCGAACTTCTGCAAGATAGATGAATGAAATGCATTAGATTTTCTCCAAATATCAACATCCTCACATTTAGAGTCTTAGTACTCTAAATGTTTAATTGATCTTTGGGTACTTGCTCGTCATGAAATAAGTACTGTAAATATATACTATATATATATATATATATAAACTAAAATTTTTGTATTTTTAAATGTTGTTTCTTATTGAGTGTAGGCCGGGTCTGCCACTGCTTGGCTTTCTTTCTCCGGATCGAACTGTCCAAGGTACTCTTTTAATCGTTGTCCATTCACCACTATATCGCCCCTATCAGTTCGGATCCTGACAGCTCCATTTTTGAACACCTCTAGTACTTCATGTGGTCCTTCCCATCTAGATTTGAGCTTTCCGGGGAACAGCTTCAACCTAGTATTGAACAATAACACATGTTGACCAACATAAAAATACTTAGGTTTGATCCGGCGATCGTGCAACTTCTGGGTCCGCTCCTTGTAAATTCGAGAGCTTTCATAAGCTTGCGCTCGTATTTCCTCAATTTCATTGAGGTCCAACTTACGTTTGCTCTGAGCAACTTTCGGATCGAAGTTAAGCGTTTTAACGGCCCAGTAAGCTTTATGCTCTAGCTCTACGGGTAAATGACAGGCTTTTCCGAAGACCAGCCTATATGGAGACATCCCGATGGGAGTCTTATATGCTGTGCGGTATGCCCATAGAGCATCATTGAGCTTACGTGCCCAATCCTTTTGGGTTATCCCGATAGTGGCTTCGAGTATGTGTTTGATTTCGCGATTGGATACTTCGACTTGACCACTAGTCTGAGGATGGTAAGGCGTGCCTATCTTATGGAGGATCCCATTTTTACTCATTAAAGTTTCAAAACCTTTATTAATAGAGTGTGTTCCTCCATCAGATATCACCACCCTAGGTACGCCAAATCGACTGAAAATGTTGTTCTTGAGGAACTTGATGACTTGGCTACCATCATTGGTCGGTAATGCGACAGCCTCGACCCATTTGGATACGTAATCGACAGCTACCAAGATATAGTAGTTTCCACCAGATGGTGGAAACGGTCCCATGAAGTCAATGCCCCATACATCAAAGATCTCAAGTGTGAGAATCCCCTTTTGAGGCATCTCATCCCTCTTGGAGATGTTTCCTAATCTTTGGCATCTGTCACAGCCCTTAACAAATGTCCTGCAATCCTCATAGATGTGAGGCCAATAAAATCCACATTCGAGGACCTTGTGGGCCGTTCGAGCGGGACCATGGTGACCTCCATATTCTGATTCATGGCATTTTCTGACAATTTGATAAGCTTCATGCTCGGTCACACATCGCCTGATTATTAAATCAGGGCAGTGTTTGAAGAGATAAGGTTCTTCCCAGAAGTAACTTAATACATCTCGTTTGAACTTATTCCTCTGATGATAGTTCGAAAACTGTGGGGTTACTCCGCATGCCAAGAAGTTAGCGATGTCGGAAAACCATGGACAAGCTTGATTATGCAGATGCAACGCGAACAACTGTTCGTCCGGGAAATCTTCATTGACGGCTTTTTCCTTTTTATCATTATCTAATCGAGATAAGTGGTCAGCAGCACCATTATCTCGACCTCGCCTATCTTTTATTATGATGTCGAATTCTTGCAACAGAAGTACCCACCTGATTAATCGAGGTTTTGCATCTTGTTTGCTAAACAAGTATCTCAATGTTGTATGATCAGTGTATACTATGGTCTTTGTACCTATCAGGTACTGTCTGAACTTGTCAAACGCGAAGACTACAGCATACATCTCTTTCTCCGTTGTGGTGTAGTTAACTTGGGCTTCATTCAGGGCGTGACTCGCGTAATGAATTACGCAGTGTCTCCCATCCTTATGTTGTCCAAGAACTGCGCCTACGGCGAGACCACTAGCATCGCACATTACCTCGAAAGGCAGTGACCAATCGGGTGGTTGCACTATCGGTGCAGAAACCAACATCTTCTTGAGCGTGTCAAAGGCTTGGACACACGCTTCATTTATTAAGAAAGGATTTTCTTTACAAAGCAGATTAGTGAGCGGCTTGGCAATTTTAGAGAAATCCTTAATGAATCGCCGGTAAAAACCGGCATGCCCTAAGAAGCTCCTAACTGATTTGATCGAGTTAGGAAGAGGGAGATTGGAAATGATGGAAACTTTGGCTGGATCAACTTCAATGCCTGCACGAGAAATGCGATGACCTAACACTATGCCCTCAGTGACCATAAAATGGCACTTTTCCCAATTTAAAACCAAGTTAGTGTCCTCACACCTCTTTAAAATCTTAGCAAGATTGGTCAAACAATCTTCGAACGTATCTCCATATACAGAGAAGTCATCCATAAAGACCTCAATGCATTTTTCGATAAATTCAGAGAAAATAGACATCATGCATCTTTGAAAAGTAGCAGGTGCATTGCACAAACCAAAAGGCATCCGTCGATAGGCAAAAGTGCCGTACGGGCAAGTAAAAGTGGTTTTCTCATGGTCTTCACTAGAGATAACAATCTGATTATAACCAGAATAACCATCCAAAAAGCAATAAAACTCTCTCCCTGCCAACCTCTCAAGCATCTGATCAATGAATGGCAATGGAAAATGGTCCTTGCGTGTGGCCTCGTTCAGCTTCCGGTAGTCGATACAAACTCTCCATCCGGTCACTGGCCTGGTTGCAACCTCTTCTCCTTGCTCATTCTTGGTTATGCACATCCCTCCTCGTTTGGGTACGACCTGCACCGGGCTAACCCATTTGCTATCAGAGATAGGATAGATTATACCAGCATCTAAGAGCTTGATAACTTCTTTCCTCACCACTTCCTGCATAAGGGGGTTCAATCGCCTCTGAGGTTGACGGGAGGGTTTAAACTCTTCTTCCATTAGAATCCTGTGCATGCAAATAGAAGGGCTTATTCCTTTTATATCAGAAATGGTCCAACCTATTGCATGTACATGTTTCTTAAGAACGTCCACCAGAGCGTTTTCTTGCTCTTGGGAGAGCTTAGCCGAAACAATCACGGGTAACTTTTTATGTTCTGCGAGAAACGCGTACTTGAGATGATCGGGTAGTGTTTTAAGTTCAAGCTCTGGTGGACATTCAACGGAAGGGAGTAGTTTGCGAGAATTGGGTAGTGGGAGAACAGATTTACCTTCGGGATCCTGCATCAGTACAGGATCCTCTTCCTCCTCTTGGTTGGCATCATCATGGAAGTCGATGCCGTCAAATTCCTCCAAATCCCCTGTTTCGGGATCGGGAAAGTGAACGGCTTTGCATCCTTTGTGCTCCATGCCAGCAGGCTTCAGTACCTGCTTTGATAGTTCATCCAGCATCATTTCACAATCAAGTTCAGAGTCTGGCTCTTCCCTAACTATTACATTTTCAAATGAGAAACAAGAACTGTCATTCGGAAATTTCTGCAATTTCTCCATATCAAAGATGATCTCCTCGCCATCGACCCTTAAGGTGACTTTTCCGGATTTAGCGTCAATCAGTGCACCACCAGTGCCTAGAAATGGGCGTCCAAGGATAAGCGGCATTTCAGAATCCTCTTCAATGTCGAGGATGATGAAGTCGACCGGGAAAAGAACCTGCCCGGTTTTGACTACAACATCCTTAAGGATTCCTACGGGCTGAGTGATCGATCTGTCTGCAAGTTGCAGTCTCATCTTGACCGGTTGAATTTCTCCAAGCTTAAGGCGAACAGCCATAGCTAGTGGCATCACATTGATGCTTGATCCTAAATCACAAAGCCCCATACTCACTTTGGCCTTTCCGAATTGTACTGGAAGTGTGCAACATCCGGGGTCCTCTTTCTTTTCAGGCATTCTCCTCTGAACGATGGCACTGCATGTGCTGTTGAGAATAATTACCTCTTCCTGCTCAACCTGCCTTTTTCCTGAAATCAATTCTTTCAAGAACTTAGCATAGATGGGCATTTCGGAAATCATTTCTGTGAGAGGAATGGTTATCTCTACAGACTTTAATCGTTGCAGAAATTTCTTGAATTTAAGATCATGTTCTTTATTTTTAAGCCGCGCAGGATAAGGAATCCTGGGCATGTACTTGTTATTAGCAATTTTTGGTGGTGAAGGGAAGGAAGTTGTACCTTCACCTGTACCCTTATCTGTTTCAGCCTTTTTGGGCGCAGCTTCAGTCTGCAATTCGGCTGTCTCTTTTTCCGCTTTATTCCCATTATCAGCTTCCTTACCAGCATTGTCAACAATATCATCTTCTTCAAATTCCGCTCCAGTATCTGCTCCCTTTGGTCCAGCTAGTACTCTTCCAGATTTCAAGGTTATTGCCTTGCATTGCGGGTTCTTTTCCGCAGTACTAGGCAATGTTCCTTTGTCCCTTTTCTGCATCTCGTTAGCCATCTGTGTAACTTGGGTCTCCACATTTCTGATGGAGGCCTGCAGTTGATTGTTGATCTCTTTCTGACTAGTGATGAAATCAGTCATCAGATTCTCAAGCCTTGAAGGAGGCTTTTGATTCTGATTCTGATTTTGATGCTGATTCTGATTCCACTGGCCTTGGTTTGGGACAAACTGAGGCTGGAAACTCTGATTGGGCTGAAAGTTCTGGAAATTCTGAGGCGGCCTCTGCTGGATCTGAGGTTGGAAACCTGGATTCTGAAAATGTTGGCCCCTGTTCTGATTGAATCCTTGGTTCTGCTGAGGGTTGAACCGTTGTTGCTGTGGCTTGTTCAAGAGATGTGAGTTTAAGGCGTTGTTGTTTGAATAAGACAAATTCGGGTGTCTATTTGGAAAGGCTCCTGCATAGTTACAGCTCTCAGCTGTGACTTGCTCGCATGTGTCAGTTGCATGAGCGCCTTGACACAGTCCACAGATCACATCAGTTTGCTGTCCCTGCGCAGAACTTCCAACTCCTTGATTTACAGACAACGCTGCCACTTGCTCTTGAAGTTTTTCAATGTCTGACTTCTCTACTGTACCTACAGCACATAAACTACGAGGGGGAGTGAGATTACCATCATCAGTTAGAACAGAACGGTTTACACTCATGGCTTCAATCTTTGCCCAGGCTTGGTCCATCGGTATGTAGAGCAAATGTTGACCACCAGCAGCATCAAGCATGGATTTCCATGCTGGGGTCAGACCACTGTAGAACTTTCTCAGTCTCTCCCAGTCATGGAAGCCATGTTGAGGACACTTTCTGAGTAGGTTGAAGAATCTTTCCTTTGCATCATACAAGGACTCGTCTGGTTTCATCTTGAATTCCGCAATTTTGGAGCGGCATTCATCCACCTTGGACTCCGGGAAGTATTCTGCTAGGAAGTTTCTGATCACATCTTCCCATGTAGACTTCTGATTTACGGGCAGTGACTTGTACCATGTTCGTGCTCCGCTTGTCAGAGAGAAGGGGAATAGCCTTAGTCGAATAGTGTTTGCGGGTACATCACGATTCTTGATCGTGTCACACAATTCTAGGAAGGTTTGCAGGTGATCATGGGGATCTTCATGACTTGCTCCGGCAAACTGGTTGCTCTGGACTAGATTGATTAGGGCCGGTTTCAGTTCGAAATTCCTGGCCAGGAATGGAGCTTGTCCAGGAATGTTCAGATATGGCTCTAAAATCGGCTGCATGTAATCAGCAGCAGCTGCTTCTTGATGATTGTTCTCAGGCCCGCCTTGGTACTGCTGTGGGTAGTAGTTCTGAGGCATGAAATAGTTCCTCGGATCATTGAAATCATTCGGATTCGGGGGATTCTGATGGGGGTTATGGTATTGCTGATTCTGTTGGTTTGGGAAATTTTGCTGATTTGGTTGGTTTTGGTTGTTTGGTGGGTTTTGGTTCGGGTTGGGAGGGGGTGCCTCGAAGTGCTGCTGCTCCATGTTTGGTGGATTCCCACCTCCTTGTATGATCTGGGGAGGGGGATCATCCAAATCATCATGATCAGCATCTTCGGGGTCTTCCTCAATGTTGTGAAGTGGGGGATTGGGTTGAATGATTGGTGGGATGTCAGGGTTTGCCATTTCGGAAATATCGCTGCTGGTGCTTGGCGAAAGTAATGCCTGTCGTTCCCGTTCCCTTCTTCGTTTAGTCTCCGCCCTAAGACGTCGAGCTGTCTTTTCTATCTCTGAATTAAACGGGATCTCGGCTGGCGTCTGCTTCCTCCTTTGCATAGAACAACGGCTTCAATAATGACAGTACCTGTACAATCCCCAGGTTAGAAGTGGTTCTGAAGGTGAATATTTATAATTATATGTATAGGCTACTCTAGGAGCAATGAGGAATGTAATTCTCTAAATAAAATGGCGCTGCATCCTCCCCGGCAACGGCGCCATGAAACTTTTGACAATTTCCGTCCCACGAGCTTTTTCTAAAATATACCAGGTTAGATTTATTACAAGAAAAGAGTTATGATTCACGGGAAAGGGTTTAGGGATACATATATGTTAAGCTTAACTGTCTTTTTATTACTCAAGTATGGTGCGTTGGTTTCAAATGGCGCTGTGGTCCTCTCTGTCATGGAATGTTGACAACTCTCATGGCATAGCCGGGATAGGTTGACCTTCAGCCTGTCACACTGAGGATCCCCGGCAGATATGCCATGATACTTCTCATCAATTCTTGCCATAAGAGTTCCTGCCATGAAACTTTTTGACAGATTCCCACTACATGAGTATTTTCCAAAAAATCATGATCCTGGTTTAGGTTTTATTTAATGAAACCAATTTATGATGGCGGTGTTGTGATTAGGGATATATTTATACGTAGTCATGTTTTTATTGCTCGTAGTTAAGAAACTGTGCCCCCGAAAGCGCACGGTGTCAAAAATTGCAGTAATTTATAGTAAGACCGGATCGTTCACTGGAGGATGTGCGATAGAAGCAGGTCCCACGTCGTTTTACTAGATTTTCCATTCGTATTGCTCAATAGGTTTGAAAGATGATTAATATCTACTGACGGGAATTTAAACTAGATCTTGAAAGCAGTTAAATTAATCTACAAAGAAAATAAATCTATTCTAGAAAGCGGATAAGAATTATTCTAGGAATGCAGTAAACATTATCTACGAAAGCAGGGAAAATGTGCATTGTGCCTACCGTGAAGTTGAGTCACAATGTAGACAGAAAGGACAGGAAGAAAAGAATGAAAATTGGACAAGAGTGAGACACAGCAATATTAAACTTCCATTTTTATACGCAGATCTTTGTTTGGGATAATTCTATCAGATAGCTAATTCTCATGCTCTCAATAAGGCTTTCCCTTTAACAGACAGGTACTTGCAATATGAGTTTACATGTTCTTAAGACCGCAAATTCTAAGATACCACAGATTCGTGACTGCCCTGGCCTGGGTGTGTTACTTCATCTGTGGTGGAAAAGCAACACCCGACACATCATTTATTGAAATGCCAAGTACCACTATCATTCTCCCATGTCACACCCAAAGATTTGAATTCAGCCCTAAACTATCCCTTAACTGTCAATCCTAGTAGCAGTTACACAACTCTCAATACAACCGAGTGACCTCTAATGAAAGCGGTTAAAAGAAAGCGGTAAAGAAAGCATTTAAAACCTATCACTCGAAGGTTTTGAAAATCTGACCCTGGTAGTAAAAGACAGCTCCCCATCAGAATGAAGGAGTATGGATCAAGAATTCCCGGCTCTCAGTGAACCACTAGTGTGTTCACTCCCTTCCGGGTGATTATGAGATACAGACTAATGAAACGAACTAATAAATTAGTTCGTTCCGGATGCACTCACTCAGGACTCAAAAGTAGGCTTTAGCAGAAGAGGATAGCAGTTGAAAGAAAACTCAACCCTATCTTGGAAAATAACCAAGGCCTGGATGATGTTCCTCTAAGATTATTTACTACACTGTATTTGAATCCAAGTGGACCCCATCTCGGTGTAGCACTTAATCTTACATTTCCATCAACCAGCAATTTTGGAAAATAATGGATTTGAAAATCATTCCCTGTCAGGTACTAGACTCTCAGTTAAAACACAGACCCTTTCAGTCTAGGCGAGACCTAATCGCTGAATCTGCTTCTTAATTTCCCAAAATACAACCCTTGACAGAATATGAATTAGTCATAACTGAAGAATTTATCCCTTACTCAGATCCGGATTTTATAAAGAGGTTTTTGTTGGAAATTTATAAAGCAATATCTGTTTAAGATCTAGACTTCTATTGTCCAAGGGAAGGATCCCAAAATAAGTACAGACCACAATAGTACACAATAGTATATAATATTATCATGCATAAAGATATATGGAAGTGTAAAATTAATTGACCCAAAATATAGATGCGGGTCTAGACAGAAGGTGAAACACAGAATGAAGTGGTCAAGGGACCAAAGTAATGGCAGAATAATCAGGTGGACTGTAAACATCTACTGTCCAATTTCCCAATCACTCGGATGGAGCGAATTTAGACAGCTTAGACCCTATAATGGTAGTGTCAACACCAGTTGGGCCTCCACTGTCTGTGAATTCGGATAAAAACCTACATGCTTCCCTTCTATGATGATCATCAGTTGGCATTGACTGATGCCAACTGACTCCCAGTACGGATTGGGATTCAGGTTTGGAAATTAAGATAATAAAAATAAAACTGTATCTGGATGGGAGTCAGCCGAGCAGCTATTATAACCCCGGATGGGCGAACCGCCAAGGCTTCCACTGACAGCCATCCAGACCATGCAAAATAACAATTAGTAACTAATACCCAGAATACGAGCTAGTTATCCATGAGGGAGTACCCGCCAACATTAGTCTGATGTATTCTTTACTAATGGTTCCACACAACACACAAAGACAAAATAAATAAGAAACAAAAGAAGATCCCTTGTATGAGAGACATTGGTTTCTCATGCAAGGTTGTGGATTGGGTCCACAATTGATGGTCTTAAATAATCCTTCCTACCATAATTAATTACAGTCCAGATTATCTGTTTAAGCCATCGAGATTTTGTTTATACAAGAATGTTTTAATGGCAATTGAACAAAGGTCCTTTAGTCATGATGATTATTGAAGTTTGATTATTGCTAATCTCAATCTTTAATCATTAATGAGTCAAGGGTTCAATCAGTTAAGTGATGCAAATGGAGAATCAAAATTTGGGCAGCATAACACCCTATATTGCAATTCCAGAATGTTACATCCTAACCCGTGGGGCTATGATGTGAGTGTTGCAATATAAAATAGGGAGAGAATGAAGTTTGTTTGAGATTAAATAGAGGGAGAGGAACCCTTGTCGCGATATCATAAATTTTGTCGCGGACCGAGATCCGCGACATGGACATCCCGACAAGTTTTTAGAATTTTTGGCAGCATAACGCCTCTTTGTCGCTATGCAAGATTTTATCGCGGAACGTGGTTCCGCGACAAGGGTGACATCGCGACAAAGTGTTTTCAGAAAATTCCTAAAGCATTTGAACCCTTGTCGCTATGCATGGAAATTTTGTCGCGGAACGTGGTTCCGCGACAAGGTGTTCCGCGACAAGGTGTTCAAAGATCAAGGAACATGGCATAATTTTTCTGTCTCAGAATGGGATTTTGTCGCGGAACGTGGCTCCGCGACAAGATGATTCCGCGACAAAAAGCCATGAAGACAAAATGCAAGAGTTTGGCTCCTTTGTCGCTATGCATGGACAGTTTTGTCGCGGAACGTGGCTCCGCGACAAGGTATTCCGCGACAAAGGGTTTTAAATTATGGAGACGAGTGTCTTGAAACACCTTGGTCGCGTAACAACCATTTTGTCGCGGAACGTGGTTCCGCGCCAGAAGGCGGTTGGCACCCAAGGTGGTTCAGGACAAAAGTCAGAAAAAGCAGAAATGAACAGTGGCATGCAAACAGCGTGATCTCACCCTATTTCAGATCAAAAAGCTATTCTAAGCTAAAAATAAGCAAGAAACATTCAAAATAAAGAAGAACATGCTTAAACAAAAATAACAAGGATGGGCAGAATATTAAAATAAAGCAGGAGTCCTAATCTAGGGTTTGATCACACATCCACACAACATTATCCATAATATGCCAACAATAAACATAAAAATAACAAAAAGGGGGTCAAATGACCCCAAAATGAAAAAGAAAGCATAAATCCATGGGGTGTGAGACCCATTTCATGATTTGGGACACAAATGATGAATGTTTTCCCATATTATTGAAGAGGTATTGTTAATACCCATGATTTGGATATTACAAACCCTAAAACAAGAGTTTAGAAACCAAAACATAGTGTAAGAATGGCTATCTAAGCAACTGTGAACAGTAAAAACACTAAACTAAGCTAAACTAAGAGCAAAAATTAAATAATACATGAAAACAAACCTAAACTACTCTACCTAAGGAGGAACTCCTAAGCTTGCCTGCAAGAGCTCTACAAGAATTTTAATCTCTTCACTGTGCCAACCTTAGCTCATGGGAGACACCTCATATTTATAGAAGTGTAACCCTAAGCCCATGGGCCTTGATTCTAGCCCATTGTGTCTTAAGACATCACACACATCACAGCTTTGTCTCGGAGCATCAAGTTGGTCGCGGAACACACTGCATGTGGCAAGGCTTCTCGACTGGGTCTTGTGTCTCTATTTGTGCATCTTGGTCGCGGAACATGCCTTTGTCGCGGAGCATGCCATCGCGACAAAGGTCATCGCGCCAAGGGGCTTGGCTGGTCTCCTCTTCATTTGGGCCACTTGGTCGCGGAACATGCCTTTGTCGCGGAACACTGCATCGCGCCAAGGGGCTTCCGCGACAAAGGTCTTCCTGGGCCTGCTGGATTGGGCCAGATGGGCCGAAAATATTCTTTTTGTGGGCTTTTCTATCTTTTTCCCATCTTTTTGTTTCCTTTTCTTTTTCTCATGTTTTTGGATTTTTCTAACATAAATATGTAATAAAATTACATATTTATGTCTTTTTCACACCAGCTTATTATTTTTACAATTATGCATAAATTAGTCCAATTCGACTGCTTTCTTACTTAATGTAAGACCGGAATGCGATCAAATGCCCGTTTAAAACACGGAAAATGGATTGAAAATAATGGTCATTTTTTGGCCATTATCATCC